>VYZR01067415.1:0-26299 GCA_013400675.1 Oxylabes madagascariensis
TTTAAGCTGTCACACAGGATGAAAATGCACCCATTGCAAGGAATTCCTTCTCCATCTCCAACAAGGAACAGCAGATGAACAGTGCTCAGCTGACACCTCAGTCAGCAGCACTGCCCCACAGGCCCCACTGCCTCCCAGCTGTAGCACATAAACCACAAAACGCCAAAGTATTTCTGAGAAAAACCACTCCATCCTTGTCCACATTAAGACATCACACTTCCTTCCCTCCTTTTGTTTGTGCAGCAAATTAAGCAAACCTTTTGTTAGGACGAGATGTTGCTCACCGTCCTCCCTGAGCAAAGGGCTTTCAGTTCCCATCAACAAATTCCCTACCCCGTGCTGACCCCAACGCTCCCACAGGGATCCTTCCTGTCACATTTCACAAATTACACCAGGCTGCCTTAATCTCACCAATTCAACAGGTCTGTCCTTTTTTTGTTTTATTCCTTCTTGGATACAACCAGCTCTCATTATTCCCCCACCCAAACCCAGAACAGATAACGACAAAGAAGCTGGACAAGCTCGATTCCATGGAGTGGACATTAGAGGTGTTCTTCTGTAACATCAGGATTTGTCATATGAACTTGGAAAGACCAAAATCAGGGCAAATATTCCATTGCAAACATTCATTCTTCAAGGCCCCCAGTGGTCTAACAGGACACGAGGCTCACACGTGCCCAGCTGAGCACAGAGCACCAAGATCATGAGGGAACCACAAAGCTTCCCACCCAGTTTCCATCTTACAGCTCTTGTTCTGCCTTTGAACATCACTGTGTTTAAATCAGGGCAGCCAGAATGTTTTCCAGAAACTATTACAGTGTTGGAGGCACCACTGCCCTGGAATAAAATACCTGGTGCAAGTTTTTATGAGCTACCTGAGTGACTGAATAAGGCACAGACATCACAGTGAGTCAAACCTCAAATCTGAACTTTGTGTTGTTCAGAAAAGCAGCTCTGAACACACTGGAACAAAGCTTTGCTATGTTTTATCTAAAAAAGCATGAGCAGCCCTGATGTCCCTCTGAGAATCCAGTGATGGGGGCAGAGGGGCCTGGCCATGCACCCCAGGCTATCGTGCTGTGTGCCGTGGCATGCGCAGTCAGTCACTGCCATCTCTCTAGAACCACAGTCCTTCTTGCAGCTGAATTGTCTTTCTTCCTCCATTCCTGCAGTAAGAAAAGATTAAAACATTAAGGCCCATGGAATATAGTAAAAACAAAAAGGGGGAAAATACAGAGTAAAGGTGGCTTAAAACAAAATCACTGATTTCTGAAGTCACTGACTGTCATGGAGTGACAGCACTGTATCTCATAGGGAGAAGGGAACGGGAGGTGCTCCCTGAGCAGCAGTGATATGGTACAGTACAGGACTACTGCTGAAAAATATTAAGACACAATATACACATATGGCAGTTTTCTAGAGATAGAAAAATATGGATTTTAAATTCTGTCCAAGATGGACATTAATTTTCTTAAACCTCCACAGCTCACTCCTCACATCACTGTACAGTTGTGACCAATGCCTTAGAAAGCTTCACATAATCTTGTTTTTTTAAGGACATACATCTCTGCATGTATTACCTGCACTGTGCAGGATGTGGGACAGTGTAGATGTGCCATTCCACATGTGCTATATATAGCACCTATACAGAAGAGACACAATAACACATGACTGGCAGGTATGTACATACTCTAAATAATGTATAAATACAGTCCATGTATGTTCTATTACACACAGGTATTACACGTGTGTGTGCACACACATACAAATGTATATTCACTCTGTGTCTATTGAAAGATGCAAAGCAGAAAGAACAAGCTAGGATAGAAAGGTAAAGCAGGATACATGGTCACAAAAGTGTTTCATCACAAATTTTGCAAGTCCGGTTAGACCAAGACCAAACCCCTCTGTGCCAGGACTGAGAAGCATGAGCTACTTACCACAGCTGTTCATGGGCTGCAAGACAGCCTTGGAGTCCTGCCAGTGCCTCCTCCTCCCGTGACACCAAAGCTGGAGCCCATGGCAGGAAGCAGCTCAGCACTGCTTACACTGCCCCAACTCTGCTCCCAAGCCAAACCACTCCTGCTCTGCTCTCCTCTATGAGCCTTCTCTTGGGGCAGAATCTGTTCCAACACATTCAAACAGTAGGTTTAACAGGTTTGTTAAAGTAGATTTAACAGCTCCTCTGATCCCTACTCTGAGAACACAGGAAGCCTCAAACTTATTTTTATTAAACTCAGTTCTTTGTAAGCTCTAGTTTGAGCACATGCTCTTTTAAACATGGAGCTCCAGTCCTGCAGAGAGAAATCAATCCATTCTGGAAAGGTCAACTTTCAGAACGTTATAAAACCACACTTAAAATTCAAATAAAAAAAATCTGTATTTTAACTGTGCCAAATATGGTTTATATTAATTTTGTTGCAATTAAATATTATTTGCTAATGAGATGCTAGTACAAGTTATGTTCTGACAAACTAGATTCAGAGTCCCATTTTGCTCATCACTGTTTCTATACACAAACACTTAAAAAAAAAAAAGACAGAAAAGAAAGTGTATCACAGTGCAAAGAGCAAAACATCGTGATTTATTTGCCTTCATTCAGCTGCACAGATAACACACACACATAAAACCACTCCCAAATGTTCCACTTCCCCTTCCTGCTATCAGTACAGGATGGAAGCAGAGGACAGTTTAGGGAAAAGAAAGGCAGTTTCAAAAATCAAGACTAAAGAGAAGGTATTTGGGCAACAGGCAGGGCCCCTCTGCCAAGCCAGGGAAGCACAAGGGGAATGAAGGGAGGGGGGGTGGCAGCCAGGCTTTCCTTAAATAGCTGCTCACTGCCACTGCTGGGACAGAATCCGGAACAAGTGCACCGTTAGCCTGACTCAGGACATTTCTTACAGTCATATTCTTCTCTTTTTTTTAAGGGGAGGAAATATAGAGAAAAGGATTCAGACATCTTTCTCCAACACATCAGTTTAACACCTTTTTTTCTCTGCCCCCCACTCTTTCACTGTACTGGAAACAAAAGGGGTGAAATTTGGAAGCAGGATACCACAACATCAGAGCAAGGAGGTGGAATAGTCAAAAGCCAGGGAGTCTGTCAGGAATTCTGCAAAAACCAGAGTCCCTGTCTGGATGTTAATGGGTCTACACTAGGCTCTTTGGTTTGCTTTCAACAAAAGTGCCATTTCTGAGGGGCTAGAACTTCATATGGCCATGTCTGTTATTAAGCTTTTGGAATTTAATATATTTTTCCCTTTTGATTTTTCATAGAAGAAAAACATGGAAAATACAATAGTGTTCAAAATGAACATGAGCAAAGTGAACCACATGGGATGAACTCTGGTGGGAGCAAGAATGAAGGTGTTTCAGCTCCATGCAAAGGAAAACCCAGGGAAGGTCTAAATCCTGGTGAAGCATTCCTGAAAACATCAGATGTTGCACATTCAACAATCCCGATATAATGGTAGAAACAGAAATTCTCACTTCTGCTCTTTACCAATTTAGCTCAACTAATAATTCCATATGGCGAACAGTGCTGAACTGGGAAATTCACATCACAGAAAAATAACTGCAAATCTAAACAACTCCTAAGTTGGAAGAGATCCTGAGCTGAGGCAGCATTGCCACACGTTCCATGACATCATACATGAAAACACTATTTATATCTCTTACTTTATATCACTTTTCACAGTAAGCCTTAAGGAGAAAAATTAGAGGCAACGTCTCAAAGGTACAATTAGCCAAGCTCTGAGGGATTATTTCTGTGACTGAAGGACAGGAGGCACATGCTGAAACGCAGCAGGACAGACTTCAGCTTAGCAAAACTAAAAGCTTGTGTTGGTGAAAAAAGGACTAAGACTGGAACACAGTCTGTGCAGAGCCAGCAGGGTTGTATGTGCTCCTTCAACCAAAAGGATGCAGTTTCAGAAGCATTTCTGAAAAACGCCCCTTACAGAACCTCCCGCAGGGTTTTACCTGGGGGCGTCTGTCCTGCCTCAGCCTCATCCGAGGAACCAGGGAGTCTGACCTGCACGGATGGTCCCTTCTTATGGAATTACAGTTGTTAGGTTGGAAAAGCCCTCTAAGGTAATCAAGTCCAACCATCAACACAGCAGCACCACCATGTTCACCACTAGCCCATGACCCCCCATGCCACAGCCATGTGTTTTTTGTGTTCCAGGGATGGTGACTCCACCACTGCTCTGGGCAGCCTGTGCCAGGGTTGGCAACCCTGTCACAATTTGTAGAAATCTCCATCCAATCTAAATCTCCAATCGGCCAACTTGAGGCTGTTTTCCTGTCTCATTACGCGTTTCTGAGTAACAGTGTAGCTGGGCTTTGGGTTAGGTTTGATCAGGAAGAAAAATGTAAGATAAAAACAACAATTTTTTTTTCCTGAAAAACAAAAAGGAAACTAAGCCCCTTCTTTTAATTTCATCTTTCTAACAAGGCCACAAGTTACAAAATCTTTAGTGGAGGAACCTTGACAGGCCTATTCCTGAACAGAGTTCAGATTCTTCTGAAAACATGTCAAATTCCAAACTGCACAATAATAATCCAATTCCTGCAGGGAAAAAAAGACAAAATATGAACAATTAAGTAAAAGCCTAATTCTATTTTGAAGTACGTCACCCTTCACCAGGGCTCAAGTAAAAGCATCCCAAGTACGTTCCAAACAAGTGCTCAACAAAACCAGCCATGAACATGTGGCTGAAGTACAAAACTCCTTTGGCACTATTAACACAGATAATGTCATTTAAGTCTTAACACCAGGGTAAAATATCTATGAGTTGTTTCATTTAATTTTGAAAATCCATATAGAAAACAATGTTCATAACTCCATCCACAGGATTATACAAAGCTGCTGCTTCATCAACAAATCTTTGAACTGTTTCAATATGAAAATTCCATTTTTTCAAACTGCTCAAAAATCATTGCAGAGAATTTCCAAGCACTTGAGTTGAAGCACAACCACAGTATGAACTTGGTACATTTTTGCAGTTATTTCTAAAATAAATTTACATAAATCATCTCAAAATAACACAATGGGATTCAACTTCATTTTAGACATTTGGAAAGCAGTGTCATACTTTATTTAAAGTAAACCCATGTAAAAACAAAGTTTAAATGAAAATGGTACCTGAAAAATAAATTATTTAATATAAAACAAATCAATAACTTAAAACACACTAAATATACAAAATGTGTAACCATATACTGTACAGTATGGAAAGCAATAGATAAAACCTTTTGTCCCACAAACAGATTAATTTATAAACGAAATATTACATAAGTTAAAGGAAAGGAAATCAATAAAATGCCTAGAAGTACAGTATTATTCAAATTACTCATCAAATAAAGGTTTATCCCAACTTATGTTTCAAATGTCTCAAGTAATTTTCTTCTCGATGACCAAGTGAAAAAGTTCAGCCATACCACTAAAAACTTGCTCAAAAATGTTTAGAAATAAGGAACAGTAGGAGAATATTGAGATTCTAAAATGTGAACACAGAAACAATTTTCCAAGGTTTTAGGTGGCAGTTCTACCATGACTGTTTTCCCATTATTAGCAACAAAAGAGAATTTCAGTGCTGAAAACTTCACTCAACAGAAAAATATTTCTAAACCTTTGTTGCTGTTTGATCGAGTGTGATCTAGAAGGAATCACCAGAGTTGAATGTCAAACCCACCCATGGAGTGGTGGGTTATGCTTTAGAGATCATAAAGACTTTGACAGGTTGTAAATCATGCAGGATGAGAAAGCAACACTTTGAGTTTGGTTTTGTTTGACTACATGAGACTACTACAAACAGCAAACACTGAAATGATGCCATACCTGATCAACCTACGAGTGGATGCTTAGAAATTAACGGTGATTTTCAATCCACAGTTGCCATGGAGGTACCACCTCTGCCAAGCGAGAGGGAGGGAATTGAGACCCTTTTTATGAACTCCACATTTTTTATTTTTTCTATTAATAAGGAGAAACCCAGTAATAATAAATATAATAATCTGAGAAAATAACCCCTGGCCTCTTGAGCTCTGGATTTATCCATTCTACTGTGCTGAGTAGCCGACCTTGGGATGTGCAGAGCTACATTAGAGGAACCTGCCAAAGGCATAAAAAAGACTCTCCTGTTTCCAAATAGAGATTAAAATACCTCAGGTGACAAACTCAGCTCTTGGAAAATAAAAACAAAACGAAAAAAAGCCAAAACACAAGTGCAGCTCCACTCAGGGAGCTCAAGGGGTTGGTGTTTTGTTATGCTAAAGGTGAATTTGGTCCCTTCCCTCTAAAGCTATTTCTGGATGCCTACACGTAGAAATGTAACAAACAATAAGGTGCTTCACTGGCAGAGTTATAAAGGACACATTTCTTCTTCAGAGTTATAAAGGACAATTAAAAATATGGTGACCTTCTGACAGAGGCAGCATCCAGACAAACTGCTCCATGCTTATGTGATTGAACCAGGCTACCAGCAGCTCACAAAAGCCATGTGTTGAAAACCTCCCACAAACTCTAACCTTCTGCAGGCAGAGCTATCAGAGGAGCTACTTTGAATGAACAGTTTATCATATGACCTGTATATTGTGTTAGAAAAGTAAACATGGGGACATTCTCCAAGTTTGGTTTTGTTTTAAAGCACATATGCAATGATAAACTATTCCAAAAGGAACTTGAGTTATTGCCGTTTAAAATGCACTAAAAAAACATCTCTCCTGAAATATTTGAAGAATTTCTACTTTATTGACCTTACCCAGAACATTAAAGCAACATAGAATAGTAACAAATGTTGAAAGACCTTAAGGACTATCCATTTTCCAAACTCAGCCTTAAAATAATGTATCACCTTCACAGTTAGTTCATCATTTTGGTTTCAACTGCTGGATATTATTTCTGTAAATGATACCACTTTTTTTTTTTTTTACTTTTTTAAAAAAGATTTTTAACTGCTTTGTATAAATAACATTACTACAATGCTCAATCCCCCTACAAAAATAGGTGTCCTCTCCATCCAAACACCCTTTGGTCATCTGGACAAGGGCAAGTGACACCACTCACTGACCAATCAGTGTTCACTGTGGTGACAATTTATCCTGCTCCAGTGACTTGTCTCTGGATTTTCAGTGGTTTTCATGCTCACATGATACAGATGTACAAAAAACATAGCCGAGCAAAGGGAAGGAAAAGCTGTGTGGCCACACACATCACTGTGGCAATGGTGACTTCTCCCCTCACCCTAAGAGCTGGATCCTCAAGCCTTTCCCAGTCCCAGCTAGAACAGAAGCAGGGATTGGCACAGGAGAGCTCAGAAGCCAACAGTAATTACATTGGCCAGTCTCTGACAGGAGAGTGCAGCAGCTGAAGTAAACCAAATTTTATGATAATGCAGCTTGAAGAATAAAATAAAATAAATCCAACATTTCAGTGCACAGACACCATCAGGGAATCACTGAGAACTGAACACACTGAGTTGCTCTGATTCTGCTCATGTCTGGATTTCTAGTGTTGCCATCCCCTCACCTGAAGGATCTGCATGTGCATTTGCCAGCTCATACCAAGCACATACAGCAACATCAGAGATTCCTCTTCCATATTTATGTGGGATTTCCCTATCTGCTAATGATCAACAGGAGGGTGAGTCTTGTGGCCAGCATTCTGCACAGGGTGAATTCCATTCACGTGGACATCTGGGAAGCAAATGTAGTGACTCCCCTTGGCATCTATACACGAGACCCTGTGACAGCAGCATGGACAATTGTGTTTTCAGCAGGAATTACACCTGGTCCTTCAGAAGCTACACCCGGGGCTGTCCCAAGAGACTCTTTAATCTACTCTGAAGGATCCCAAAACACTCCCATCTCAGCTGTTCCTGTAGCACATCTCCAGTACAGACCAACAAATCCAGGTCTCCAAAATCTGATCACATCCTAATCCAGCAATGAAGACTTTCCAGAATTCTCTACCTCAATGACACCACTGCATCTCATGAGCAGTGTGAGACCTCTGCTTTGAGACAGCTCTTTGATTCTACAAGATCCTGTTAGCACTGACTAATAGAAGCATCACCTGACAGAAACACCCGGATTCCATCAAATTGATGGATGAAAAAGCAGAGCACTGTCTAAGAATTAAGAGGCCAAAACCTCTCTTGAAACAGGTCTGTTCAAGTGAGAGCTTCAAAGCAGGGTGTGAGGAGGAAACCAGTTGCTCCTACCTTTTGGGCAGAAAAACTCCTGGCAGATGTCTTGTTAGAATTTAGTTTCCACCCCAGATGCTTCCTTTTGGTCTTTACTAGTAGGATGCATAAGCTGCTGTTTAGGACCAAAAGCATCAAGAATACATACACATTTTTTTCTGGACTTCAGCTATTTATGCCAAGGTTTTATTGACTGTCAGAATAGCACAGATCATACACTACTTCTGGTAACAGCTCTGGATATCAGCAGGAGTTTTTCCTCTTTTCCTGACTCCAGTGGGAGTGTTTTGTTAATATCAATTACCTGAAAATTATTATCAGAGCAACTGTGAAGTAAAGCTGGAATCTGACCTTTTGTAAAAGAGATTGTTGTAACTGTGGTACAAAACCATATCCTGCATTTCCTTCTTATTTAGCAAAGAATGAGAGGGGGAAAAATAGGGAAGCAGTAGAAAAAGCAAGGAACAGTGATGCCAGAAAGCATCCAAGAGGAGGGTTTTTTTCAGAAGTGGCAGCACAGCAATGTGCTTCTGCCACAGTACTGATATTGAGTCTTGTTTAGGGGTCACTCACTGGAAGTCTGAGCCCCCAGCTAAATATTGTGATAAACAGCAACTCCCATTTCGTTTAGCAGCAAATTTATCTTAAATGGAATAAAGCAAGAGAGAATGACAGGAACTGGGAATGACTACAGCCCACTCCTGTGGAACAGGACAGTGTAGGGCTCAACAATGATGGGACATGGTAAGAGAACTTCTCTGTACTGCACAGCTTTAACTTGGGAGAAGCCCCAGAATGCTTCTCAAGCTCTCCTTGTACACAGAGAAGAAAAAATCATTGACATGATAAGTGGATGGTGATGAATTGGTGGAAGGAAATCTCTGACAGCAAAGAGCAGCCTTGGGGGGTGGGAGTGGGCTGGCTGCTGTGTCACAGTCACCGTTTCACCAACCACTGAGCTTCTCAAGAGATGGGGAAGGAACAGACTGGCAGGAGAGGCAAGGCTGGATGTTTTAACAGGAAAAAACCCACCTGCATTCAGTGCACACAAGCTCAAACTCAGCAGGAGGCTGCTCGCTGGGCCAAGGCCTATCTGTAGGGTTTAGATACGTCCTGGGCAGGTCCAGGAACATCAGCAGCTCCCGCAGGTCCTCCCTGGTGCTGGGCAGCAGCTCAGCCACGTGCGGAGGCTGAGTGAGCTCTTGAGCTGTGCAGATCCCATGGCAAGGAGAGGACAAGGAGAGGACAAACGGCGGCAAGCACAAAGCAAGGTCAGCTGGGGATGGAGCAAGGCAGCATGGACTGGCCTCTGGAGTTTGGAAATGAACTCTCGGGCTGGTAGAGATTCAGGCAAAACAAGGAGACACTGCATTAAACTGCCACAGACCTCATTTCCACACCTGCTCTAGCTACATAAACACCAGAGCCAAGTCTCTAGTTGCGCACAGCAGCTCACACACCTGTACAGGCAGGGTCAGCCTTCCCAGTTGCCTACCCGAGCACACCTGAGGGTTACATCAGTTTGTGACACATCATTTCTAAGTGACAGATTTATTGTGGCGCTTGTTTCAAAACTCTTTTTTTTCTACTCATCTGTCAAAGTAGTAAATTAAAATTCTCTTAAAGAGGAGCCACACTTCCTTAAAACAACACTCTGAAAGCTGGACACTTTGTGCAATACTTAGCAAAAAAAAGAACAGAAAATAAAAAACAAAACAAAATTTGAGCAAAACAAAATCAAATTTAATGTTCTTAAATGCAAAAGTAAAAACAAACAAAAAACACAAAAAAGCAAAAGAAAATTAACAGAAACAGAACAACTCAAAGTTTCAAGGCAGTCTGCAGAAAACCTGGGGGATTAATCTTTAAATCTACAAATCGAAGGGGTTTTTTGGTTAATATCTAACTTGCAAGTTGTAAGTACTTTTCTGCTGAGTGTTCAATAAGTAAAGCTAGTTGTCAAAACAAAATCCTATTAAAATAAAAAAACTAGCACTCATTAGAAGGGATGCGAGAAATACAATGCTCAAATGTTTATAACTGGTTTTTCTTTACAAAATAGAACTGCCAAAGGAATTCCAACTACAATGATCTTGGAAAATGAGTAAGTATCTTGCTGCATTATAATGTACCAGTAAGTAGTGCACCATGCATTAAATATTTGGACAGAAGAGATTCAGTCTGATAAAGTAGCAACATATATTCACACTCGCTTTTTTGGAGTTTCATTTTGACTCTGAAATCTTCCCGGAGTTTCCTTGAAACTCTTTGGTCCATTCCTCTCAAAGTGGGCTTTAAAAGTCATGTTTCTAAAACCTGTGAATTGGACAGCTTGGCCACTGCTCAGTGTGCAACTTACCTCCTCAATGGTGTTAAAGTTAGGCTGGCATGCTACTACTTACAAGACCTTGACTTTAAAAGCTTGATCTTCAACTAGACACACAGTAATGAATATTAATTGATCAAACAAGTTACTGTCAACTAAAACATTAGTATTTCTCAACTTTTCTTCCATACTACTGGAAGTGGGGGGGGAACAAAAGGCCAGGGGGATAGGTAGGAAGAACAACATCAAACCAAAGAAAATCAATGAATTCAGTCTGATATTTTTCAGAAAATTCCAGTTTTTGCAGACAACATTCAATGAAACAAATGTTAGTCTCATAAGTGAAAGCATGCTTCAATTTTACCACCATCCAGATGGTCTAGTTAATGCAATCTACTTAAGATTTCAGGGGATTTTTAACATGTTTTAAATGAATAACTTAAAGGAACTTAAAATTGGTCTAACATTGTGGGATTTCAAACATTTGAACATGTCAGTTGCATCCCAGAATATAAAACCTTTTCACTTCTCATTTAGACTAAGACAAACACTTGTGAAAATTGGCGCAAAATGAGTTTTACACTAACAAAAATGTTTCAACTTCTGTCACTCCATTATCTATTCCATACAAAAAGCACGAGCAAGTTATTTGTGGGACTTGTTGGTTTTGAAGGAAACCTGTAAGATTTTGTCCCCCAGGCGGTAGCCATTAAGACTTGCTATGGCCATTGCAGCTTCTTCATAGTTTGTCATGGTCACAAAACCAAAACCTTTGCACTTGTTGGTGTTGAAATCTCGAATAACTTTCACATTGGTAACCGCACCAAAGGGGCCAAACATCTGCCAGAGGATTCCCTCATCAGCATCTTGACCAAGGTTGTAGATGAAGATACACCAGCCAGAAGATGCGTTTCCTGGAACATTTACACCAGAAAGCCCACTCATGTGATCTACACCCATAGGAGAGAACCTAGCAAATAAAAAGCACAATATTTCATGTAAAAGTTCAATTCAATTAAACAAATTAACTTGAATGGGAAGCAACTGAGAATGAATATTTTATACATGGCACATCAAAACCGCCACATAAATGTCTCCCCATTCAAACTGACAATCAAATTGACAGCTGCCAGGAAAAAAAAAGTTAAGTATTCCAACTGCTTTATCAACAGGGAACTATCCTTAGAAATAGGCAAGGAACAGGCAAGGCAAGATTACATGATCACCTTCCCAGGGGACCTGAATGGATCTCTGAACTCAGACAGGCTGCTCAGAGTGTCCAGGGCATTGCTGCAGAACTGCTCGAGTTGGGGGCACAGGCAGCACCTCCCCAGAGGCCCCAGACATCTCCCACTTATTTCACCCCATGGTCCTTTTCTTGCCTCTAAAAGAACATGTTGGGAAACTCTTAAGTCAGAGTTTCTTTGGGTTTGCTGGGGCAGGGGATGAGTGTGCTGGGTTCTTAGGAGTAGTAATTGCTTCTTTTGTGAAACAGAACAAAACCTACTCCCTTTCCACCCAAAGGCAGCAGGTGCAGGCAAACACTCCCAACGTGAGCAGGCTCAGTGCAGTTTTCTTATTCCAGTGTGTATGGATGGCTTTATTAATTTTTCCAAGAAAACTTAGATCTGACTTTACTGAACTGGATTTTTTAAATCACCTACCCACTCTTCCTGAATCCTGCCTCTTTCACAATACCTCAGCAGGATTAATGCATAACAAAAAGCAAAAATCTTCTCTTTTTTATTTCTTGCTTTGTATTAATTTCTTTTCCCTATAACCCACATTTCTAATTCCCCTCAATTCTATTTCTGGCCTACACTCCAGAAAATCAAAGCTTCTCAATATTTTAGTGCAACATTAGGGTTGCGCAGCTAAGCACTCAAAGGCCAGGAAATGTGAACCTTAAGGTCAAAAACTCACTTTGAACCCTTGTGCTTATTTATTATTTAAAAATATGAGGTCATGTGATCATAGAAATATAATGATACTATACCAGGGGTTCCCAAATTGAGGTGTACCACTGGTGATTTGCAAACCCCTTAAAAGCGGTACACGAGCTGCTCTCTGCCAAGAGCAGGGCGGTGGCAGATCCTGATTCTCTGCTGACCTGGAGGAAACAGGGAAGGGATGTCTGGGCAGTGAATGCTGCAGTAAGTGCCAAACGCTTTCCCTCTGACTCTTTCTTGCCCTGCATCAAGGAGCTGCCGCTGCCTTTCTCGAGGAAGGAGGGCTCGAGGAGGTGCATGGGGAGGGAGGGGAGCAGAGGAGTGGCAGTGCACACACACACACACACACACACACACACACACACTGTGCACTCACACACGAGAACCACTCAGTGCCCATCTCCCCCAGGCTCTCTGGTGCTCAGAGCTCACTGCCTTGGACACCTGAGCTCCTGGACTCTCCTGTCCCCAGAGAAAGCATCACTCCAACCCTCCCTTGTTGCTGCTCTGCAGCCCAGGGGCTCCCAGAGCACAGTGGGACACTCCTGAGCTGCACCGACCCACTGACAGCCAGCCCCAAGAAAATCCAAGTTTGTGAAGCTTGGTACTACAGCCAAACTGAAAAAGCAGTTAGAAGTACCACAAGGTGAATGAGACATACCAACCCGTGCGATCTGATGATGAGGTAACACATCTGCTATTTCGTTTGGCTTTGTATAAACATGTTCCTGTGCTTGCATGCTTGATACACTTGTTCTGACAGACACCTTCAGTTCTGTAGCTTCTTTCCGAGTGAGTAATGGTCTGGTAGGATGAATTGATCTTAATATCTGTCAAGTTTTCATCTCAACAGATCACCAGTCCTGAGTCCCTGCTCAAACCACTGAGCTCAGAATTGTCTGAATTGGTTCCAGCGGTCAGTATAGCTCTGCCCCTGCCTGCTCCAAAGGCTCAGGCTCTGCCCATGAGCCCAGGTAACACCACATCAAGGACTGCAATCAGTTGTAGAAGAGCAACTGGTGTTAAATGTAAGAAAACAACAAATCTAAACACTTGTTACAGACAAAGTAATTTAAAATAGCAAGTACCTCTGCTCTTTGAATACACATATCTTCAAATAGATTTGACTTCCTGTTTTGACTCACAAAAATGTTACGAGTTTATTAAAAAACCCAATCCAAACAAAACAGGGTAAAACCAAGAAAGTCCCCTAAAAGATTAGAAAAGTAATTAAAAAAACCCAAAAAAACCATAGGAAATACTATTCAGCCAATCTGATGAATCTCTGTTCTCACTCTGCACAAGAGGGACCCCAGATCTCTCACTCAGCTCAGGGTAACAGCCTGCATGAGCAGGGCCTGGAACACCTAACACACAGTTCTCTGTCCTACCAGGACAGATTTTTGTGGCCAAGCCAATTTAAGATGACCTTTAGGAAGTTATACTTATTAAGGATGTTTAAATGAATGTCCTACTAGGGCAAACACTAAGGCCATCAGAGATACAGGATGTTTCAGAGAAAGTGGTTTCAAAATTCCTTTAATATTGTAATTTGAACGATCTCAGTCTTAGCACACTTACAGCTAGTGTCCTCATTTCTTTTGTAATTATTTTTATACTGTCTCTTCCACATTGCTTTTTCAACCTTCCCAAAGAGTCTGTAGCCAGTGTTATTTGTGGATGGTTCTTTCAAGCCATGCTAACCTAATACTCCAATATCTTGGGGCATTAATTACCAACAACAGTGTATTTTCAATCATAACTCTTTTTCACTTTATAAGCTTCTCATTTCTGTTAATGACCTTTTGCTCCCTCTGCCATTAGACAGATAGACTGCCTCATTTAACAGATCCTGGGATTAGTTTAACCCACTGGAGGATGTAATCTCAGAAATTACACTCCTAAATGAAAGCAGTTTCTTTTTAGGTCTATGCAAGTCCTATAAGTTCTTTTCATAGAATCACAGAAACTCCTGAGCTGGAAGGGACCCACAGGGACCATCAGTCCAACCTCTGGCCCTGCACAGCCCCCTCTAACAATCCCACCCTGAGCATCCCTGGGAGCATCATCCAAAGGCTCCTGGAGCTCTGACAGCCTTGGGGCCGGGACCATTCCCTGGGGAGCCTGGGCAGTGCCCAGCACCCTTGGGGGGAAGAACCTTTCCCTAATATCCGATCTAAACCTCCCCTAACATCGCTTTGTGCTGATTTTGCTGAACTCTTTTCCCTGCACTCTGAAGACAGTTACATACACCACTACAGGTGTGATGCCAATAAGCAAGAACATTAGTTTTAATACCAGTTTGTGTTGCCACTGCACTTGAGCTTGGCAGCTTTTTATTTTTTTAATAGTAGCACAAAGAGTAGGAGTTCAGCTATACTGACGATGTCCTTCTGACAAGCAATTTTTCTGCTCTCTCTGTTACAGATGGGAATGAGCTGCTGCGGCCAACACAAATCTTGTTGAGAACTCAAGTGACACAAGCTCTAAGCCTGAAATAAATCAGGATGTTGGGTCAAACAACCATGTAAGGAAGAACAGAAGCAACTGGCGTTTCACTCCCATATTCTTCCAGAACTTTAATGAAATACTACCCAGGATGAAATGGTTTCTACTCAAGAGACACAGCTTGCATCCAAATTACAAATTGGTGTAAATACAATTAAACAATTTCACTGGAGTGAAACCAAGCAGGTCTACAGGAGCTGTCTGAGCAACTGTATCAGTGACAGGGTTAAACAGTCTTCTTGCATTTCCCCTTGGATCAAAGAACTATCAGAAATGGCTCCCCTTCAGGCACTCAGGGCAGAACTCCTGGGCTGATATCGGTATGTATGCCCATTACAGGAACAAGTCTAAAAGCAACAGCTGAACTGGCAATAACTGAGATTTGAAAGAATGTTGTTCTACTATAAAGCTCTGGTGAGCTGCAAAAGCACAGGACTTCCAGGAGCCCTGGGCAGTCTCCTCATGCTTCAGGAGCTAAACTCCTCCATTTCATTACAGTTCAGCACCTGGAGATCTGCTATTCTCTTTAAATAAACAAATCTTACACTCCAAAGAAACCCCTGCCCTAGATGTCTTATCGGTCCTCCAGACACAACCCCATGCTGTGGCATCATTCCCTCTGGATGGAAGCAGAGAGCCCGGGTCTTTGACTTAGCCCAGGAATCCAGCGGGACACAGCACTAATACCAGTTCCTGATGTGAGCCACAAGTACCACAGGAACTCAAAAGGATTAAAAGAACATTAAACAAAGGGTTGGAGAAATATCTGCAGAAAATTAATAATTACAAATTAGATACTAAAGAATTAATCCTGGATTTACAGGGATTATGATGAAATGAGATGAAATCTAATCAAAATATCAGGTTAAGTATTCAACCTCTGTGGAGCAGAATCACAACTCTAATTTACACAGACTGTGGGCTCTGTGGAAGCTGCTTATCCATTCATCATGTCTTGCTCACTACCAAAACAAACAAGACTCAGCCCAAACTCAGGTTCCTGAGTTTAACCACACCATGAGTAATCACAACACCTTCAGTTCAGCATACTTCAAGAAAGACTCACTAGAAAAACTTGCAGCTAACACTAAAGGCGGGAAGAAAAATACAAAGGGTTGTGGCACAGACTTGATGATGTTGGAGGTCTTTTCCAACCTTAATCATTCCACGTCTCCATGGTGTAAGCATTGTGCATACATGTACAGACATGCCTGCATGAGTGATTGAGGGAAGGAAGCTTTGCAAGAAGTGTTGAAGTTCTTGCAAGTCTGTGACGAGGCAGAGATGAAGAGCTTGTGTCTGCAAGTCAACTGGTGGCTCTTGTGCCCATAGCATCTTCCTCAAAGCACGGCCTGACCCACAACTGCTCTATTCCAACCTCCGCCAGGCCATCGGACCTCAAAACCTTCAGCTCTTTCCCCACCAGCAGGTCTGTCACCGGGAGCAGCAGCTGGCCAAAGTGTGCTGACAAACAAGCACTGGGCACAGACACCCAGCACAACACAGCTCCCATGGCAGCAGGAAAGGAACAGAGACAGAACATTTCATCTTAACCTCCACTGGGACATCCCAAGCCTACAGAAACACTGGGTGTGCCCCATCCCTGAAAGTTTTCCAGGCCAGGTTGCACAGGGCTTGGAGCACCCTGGGATATGGAAGGTGTCACTGCCAATGGCAAGGATGGGATGAGATGAGCTTTAAGGTCCCTTCCAACCCAAATCAGTCTGTGATTCTATGAAATGCATACAACTGACATTAATGCTGCTCTAAATGGTACAGTAAGAGAATAATGAACAACCTTATTAAAATTTAGTTTCACCAGCAACCCCTAACATAAATACATTAATCGTTTTTATTGTTCCTGAGTGATCATTACAGGACTGAATTAAAGGTATTTATCTGGTCTCTTAATTATGGATGTGAATATTATTTGCACTGCTTATTCTGATCCTGGCATAAATTTTAGGGGGAAGAACGATGATGAAAATGTCCAATTAAATTAAGAACATTAAGAATGAAGAAGATTTTACTAGGATCAGGACACACTGAAGCCCTAGCTGAGATAAAGGGCAGATGTGTTAATTTTTTAATAATTCACCTAAATGCAAACAATGCAGAATTTCATTCCTTGGCATGGCTCAGAAGGTTTGGTGTGGAGATCTGGGTAACTGCTTCGGGGAAATGAGGAGCTGCCTGAGCTAAACTCCCCCGGGCTACAGCTGAAGAGAACTGGAAAATGACTGAGGCTGGCAGGGACCTCTGGAAATCTGCTAATAAACACAGCTGCTCGAAGCAGGGCACCTGGAGCAGGTTGCTTGGGCTCATTCTGTCACCGAAACTCACCAAAAACTAGTCAAATAAAACTCCTTAACACCAACGTAGCATTCAGAAGGGCATTATTCATTACAGGCCTGGTTGCCCAGGGGATAACTTCACCTTGCGTGCACGTGATCTTCTGCAAGTGTGTTGCTTATATACAGTCACCACATGCTTATTTTGCTCATTACCATAAAGCTCTCCCAATTTCCCAGGTTCAGTCCTTGTTTTGGCTGTGGCTGCATACCTAAGCCAGATGTCTTCCCTTTATCTTCCAACCATCCTTACTGAGAAAGCAGATCCTGCATACCCTGTTTCCTGCTAAAACTACACAGGCACAGTAGAAATTAGATGAATCCGTTTGGTATCAATTCCAGGGAGGTTTTAGCATCTCCAAGGACAGAAACTTCACTGTCTCCTTGGGAAAACTGTTCAATCATTCTCAGTATAAAACCACAGCTGACTACAAAGCATGAATTTTCTCTGGAGACCCATTACAAAGTGGGGTGATTTTGAATGTGCTCAAAATGCTGAGCTACAGCACTATGGACAGGAGGCAGCAACACTGGAAAAGCAGCACAGCTAAAAGGTGGCTGGGATTTTTGTCCAATTTTACCGAGCTCACTGCATCCCTCACAGGAGAAAAATTAAACAACAAAAAAGAAAAGAGTAAGTTCTCAACAGGGAAGCACTACTCTGAGAAACATATGACATCTTAAAGCCCATTGCTTCTCTGCAAGACAGTCAGTACACTGCATTTTCCAGAGCACCCTCCAACCATCAGCTTCCTTCATGAACACCCAAGGCATTTCCAATTCAAGCAACTCCTATTCAAAGCAACCAAAGCAATCTTCTATGGCAAACCACAGCCCTGGAAGCAAACAGGCAAACAGGATGCTGCAACTACTTAATATTCTCATCAGTAAAATCATGAGGCCTCGAGGGAAGGCAGAACCCTGCACAGGTTGCAATGTGGGCAGGAATCCCATAGAACTTCCTAGTCAGAAGTAAGGTTTTCCTCTCTAACTGTAACACCTCCCTGCTGGAACCAACTATTCAGAGCTTTAATTAAGTTGCCAAATTCTATCTGTGTTCAGATATATAGACCACAGAATGGGGATCTGTTGAGACAGGCACCTACCAACACCCACCTGGAACCTGCTGCTGCTGTCCCCTCACTGTAACCCAGTAGCAGAAACAGACACCAGAGTGCAGGTATCTTTACATACTAACTTCAATATAAATTTACAAGTAAGATTTTTCTTTAATCATATTTTAATTTAACAGTTTCTTTACATAACACTGAGGACACATAGTGCACTATGTATTCATTCACACATGCTGCAATGAAGGTATCACTGCCCACCTGCGGGGGCACAGCTCCCCAGACGGACACGGGAACAAGAGCACAGCCTTAAATGCATTTATTCTTCCTAACCTACCTGAATCTCTGCGCTTGGTGATGCACTGGCCCTCCAAACCGTCTAGCTGGTGAATGACACAGCTGCGACAACAGTGCCACATTTTTGTTCTGGTTAGGGTTGGCTGCAAACTTCACTGTAATGGGCTCGGAGGAACCTGGGGGTTTGTGACCATTGAAATTTGTAATTGCCTCTTCTGCTTCTGACCTTTTGTCAAACCGGATAAATGCGACCCCTCTGGACAAACCTTGTAACCAAATCAATAAAAACAAACAAACAAACAAACAAAAAATTGAAGTTCAGGATAAACTCAAAATAACTTTGAAAACAAAACCCAAAAAAGGTCAGTATTTCTATGGTCACAGCTTTCAAGTTCTCTACATTTACATTTCTTCAGCAGCTGGAGCATAAAGTACAAAATTAAGAAACCAAAGACAAATTAGCATACTCATTTCAGCTATAACAACCACAGTGACTAAACACTTAAAAAAATACATGGTAGAATTCCGTAATATTCATCACCAACTGACATTTCCATTCACAAAAAACTCCTCAACATTTTAAATTACGTAAAAAAAGGAATTAATTCCAGTTGGCTAAAAACAAATCCAAACCCCTTAGTTTCAATTACTTTAGATAAAGTATCTTTATGCTAAAGAGCATCCACAAACATGGAATTGATATATTTTTGCGAATGTTTTCATTTTTCCATGCTAGAAACACAGTAACGTTCAGAGATGAGGGAAACAAATGTCTGACTATAATAAAGGACTTTCACCTTTTCTAATGGAGAGATCACAATTTCACCTGCACCACATACGTTATTTCCAGCTGGCACATCGATTATTTTTATTCATTAAAATCAATGAAGAATTACCTCTTGGTAGCTGTATCACAGCTGTTAAACATGTGCACATTTTTTACCTAGTCCCAGCCCCTGGATGCTGTTATCCTTCTGACTGAGGTACAAGTTATGCCTTGTGAAGTCTTCTATCCTCCCCTTGCTTCTCATCTGTGACTTTACCGTAGGCTGAAAACATGGTTTATCACAGTGAAGCTAAAAGGGCACATTTTGTTTAAATGCCATTCCAAAGCAGGTATTGTGGCCAGACAAAATGTAGGACTTCATTAGCTCTGTTTCAGAAAGGGACATATCAGATACTTTTATGTTTTCTTCACATCCACTCAAGACAATCTTCAAAGCCAGATACAGAAGTTAAGCTTATCATAAATCACAAGGTTGTTGGTAGCAGTTGAGGATCATTTTCTCTGTTTCACAGAAGGAAATGCAACATGTCAAAACCTGGGCCTGCAGCAAGCAAGGTGTGTTTGCATTTTGATAAATAACAACAGATGGGCTCACCAGAGTAAAGCTGACAGCACTGTATGCTCAGGTACCACTGAGATCAGCCTCCCAGGCCAGAGGGAAAGCTGTGTCCCACCCTGGGAAGGCCCAGAGCAGCAGCATCACTCAGAACTCAGCAAGGCCGATCCTAGAGCTCAGCTTACTGTGACTCCTTCACTTTCATGCTGCTCATCCTAGTGCTTCTCAAAGCATTCATTTAAAACAAATATTGTAGAAAGCTTATTTTCAACAGAATAAATTTCAAAAGCTGGAGTATCACCTCTGTGAGAAGGTACAGCTAAGTACAAATTAAAACATGTCTTAAGTGGGAGTAGATCAAGATATGTAAGGCAGGTTTAAAGCCAAGGCATAGCTACATTCCTGGTGGGAAGGCAAGCCCAGGCTCTGCAGGCATTAACTGTGAGATGTAACAGAACACACTCTTCAGTCAATGCATTATTAAGGCTATCGGAAAGCAGGCAGTGTGTTCTGAGCGAATTTCACAGCATCAGGCCTCACCACACCCATGAAAAATGTATTATTCTTGGGGAGATTTTATTTGTATTACTTCTGTCATGTCATTTTACAGCTCTGTCTAATCCAGACCCCACGGACTTCCAGAGAGGGATGACTAGTTTGGACACTTGCATTAATAAGTTTGCTGTGCTCCACAAGTCTTTTTCTTGCTTCTCATTACAGTTGTGTCCTAGATAAGCAGCTCTAGAAACAGCACCATGCCGATATCAGAGTTGGGCAAAACAAATAATTTTCTCCAGGAAAGGCAGGATGCAATTTTCCTCACTCAACCATGGAGTGTCTGCCATGTCAGTTCCCAGATCTCACCAAGTCACCTCAGGTTTCTCTGATGCACAGTCAGGTTTGCAGCATGATCTGACCAAACACCTGCAAGTGGTGCCTGCACCAGGAGCTGGCTCTGATGGGGACACAGCCCTGCAGACCTCAGCCTGCAGTCAGACTGAGCCCACCAGCTGGTGGTCCACTGTGAACTACAGCAGATTCCTTACAGAGCAGGAAAGCTGCTTCTGAACTGATGTGTATAAATGTACATCTCAGTTATAAATGTTAAATGTGGAATTGCTAGAACTATATTATCTTCTATTCCAATACAGCAGATGCATAATCAGTGAAAAAGTGTATTTGTAAAAGCTCTCTCCAGATTAATAGATGACATATGGGCTACCAGTAAAACCACAGAACATCCAGGTGTCAGGATAAGCCAGACAGTTATACTGCCTGAAATAACGGACTAAGAAATTAAAACTCTGAAAACACACTGTAACAGAGACAGAATTACCATCATAAAGAAAACCTTAACTTTGGTCTCCCCCGAGCCAAGTGCCTAACTAAGTAACTTCTCCCGTTTCTCTTTTTTTAATACACAAAATACATTTAGAATTTTCAGGGCAGTACTAAGTGTATGAAATTAACTCCTTTGCTTAGCAGTAACAACAGAGGCCTGTAAGACATCTCAAATGGTTTAAAATAAGAGAAAATTGAGTGGGTGAGTTCCAGGCTGGTACAAAAGACAAAATATATTTTAGTTTTGCTTTAGATCTGTAACTATGGCCTGGAATTGACCTGTGGATAAAAGCTGCATGTGTGTAAAGTCAAGGTAAGGTCAGCACTCCAGCTTACACACATGGCCCAGAAACACAGTGCATTGCAGCACCAGCAAGTGTCAGAGCAAGAAAGCAGATTTGGCAAATCAGTAGCTGATAAAAATGACAATAATCATATTTTAATATGGTCTGAGGTTTGGGCTGTAAGCTGGCAAAAAGGCAGTGTGAATCATTCAGTTTTTAAAAATACCACTGAACATGGATATCTTGTTTAAAATTCTACCACTGGTTGACATCAGATGTCATGATTAACTTGTGGAAGTCTAATTTACTTAAGTTTAGGTACTGTCAGTCACAGAAAACACCAAACACGTGCTGTACACTCCAGTTTCCTGCAGCCAAGGCCCCAGAACTCACCTGTGGTTTGATCCACAAGCACACGTGAGTTGATGATGCGCCCAAAACGGGAAAACATATCTTCTACATCCTTCTGTGTCATTGACCGGGGCAGGCCACTGATATATAAGTTAGCATCTTTGATAACTTCAGAACTTGGGCGGGCATAGGAAACCTTTAAAAGAAAGAAAAATACATGTTCAGGGTATTAACAGGGAAGATCAATTTATTGTCATGAGCCAATTTAATTAACTCTCCCATTACCAATACATGTATTTTTATTGGAGTTCAAAAAAATGAAACCAGGAGAGAGTAGGGAAAATCAACGAAACGACAAGAGAAAGGGCATGTCCTTACATAACTCCATTCATTTTGGGTTTACCCAAGAGTTAACAACTATATAGCACTGCTGTAAGGGAGGGCAGCAGACCAATACTAACGCTCCCAACAAACACTTTCGCCACATGAAGATACCTGAGTTCTGACTCAGCCACTGGACCTGCCACAGCTCACATCAGGAATTCATCCTGACAGTGTATTTTTCTAAAGCTTCATAAAAAGATGGCACGAGTAGAGTGCAGTTTTCTGTCCTAATTTCTGCTACTGGAGAAAGCTGCATAGATCACCTAAGCAGGAATGAATTGTACACGTAGAGCACAGGCTGCTGTTTTGCATAAGGAAAGGAGTACATGTGTATTAACAAGATTTACAACAAATATTATGAGGTATCCAAGACGTGCATGAGTTAAAAAGCCTGGCAACCACCTGTAATAGTCCCTCTACGGCTGTAAAAATGGTGGGAATATAAAGAAAGGGAATCTTCAAATACTAAGCTGTTTCAAAACACTTCACTACTCTCCTCCCAGATTCATGCTTGCTGCAGCTAGGAGCACACAAACTTTACTATCAGAATGAAGTTCATTACAATGCTGGTTTCACAGAAGACTGAAGAGCTCCTACCTTGATTGTTTTTGACTGAAGTCTGAGGCCATTCAGAGTGTTTATTGCTCTTTCGGCATCTTTCGCAGTTACGTAGTTCACGAAGCCGTAGCCTAAGCTGTGTCCTAAAGAGAAGAACATTTTTTAAAATTAATGCTTACAAAAGAATGTTATCACAACGAAAATGAAAGGAAACGCACACAAGAAGTGAACTCAACATACACAATCCACACAGCAAATATTTCCGTAAGCCAAGGAGGTTTCCCAAGGCTGGCACACATCATGAGTAACTTAGAGGTCTTTTATTTCCACTCTGGACATCCCTCTGCCTTCATAGACAGCAGGCATTGGACAGAGCACACATCAACAGCAAGAAATTTAGGACTAAAACACCAATTCTGACTAGTTTTGCAAACTTCATGGGTGTGGGACAAAGGCAATCACTTAACCAAGTTCATCAGCACAAAGTCTTGTGGATAGAGAGCAGAAAGTGAGAAAAGATCAACAGATGAACTGTCAGGTATGAAATGAAGACCCTTGTGATTTCTTTGGCTATTCCAACCTCCACCTCTGGGGACAAGAGGGAAAAAGACGTTTCCAATACTTCATATTAATACAGCTAACAAGCAGCCAGTTTCCCAAACACAGCATCATAGTGAAGAGTGAAAAATTCTCTTTAAGACAGACAGTTCATGCACTGTCACTTTATTTAAGTTTACTCTTAACTCTTACAGGAAGAATTTGATATTAATAATAAAAATCCTTGAAATATTTAAGAAAAAGGATATTTATTTGGATACTTACTTGTTCTGCTTCTATCTCTAATCTCCACAATTGCTACTATCAATTATAACATTACATACTAAGATCATTTTGGGTTGCAATTTCCCAACAATTACAGGCTCTTATCAATGTAGGTCTAAAAACAAAACACTTTCAAGACTGTCTCAGAGCAATAAAACAACTGCAATTCAACCCAAGACACACCTCTTTCAGCCAACTTCTCCTAGTCTCTGTCGGATCTGTGGGATTTTCTAAAGAAAATTGTAAGCATGCATAGGAAAATGTGCTATTATCCTCTAACAATATACTACTTTTAAGTTATTAAGTTCTGTTGTGAGGCTTAAGGATACTAGAAGACAAATTTAATTTTTATTGTAAAGGATTCTGTGGTGAAATAGCCCTTTTTTAACCACACTGCTCAGCTCTGCAATGGTCTTAGCTGACAAGGAAGTTTCCTTATGCTTTCCAGACATTTCAGAACACCAAATACAGATACACATGTCAAATGATGATATCCTGGCACAAATGTCAGAGGAAAAGAAGAAAAGGGCTGCAAGAGAACTGTAGATTAACTTCAGATACTGAAAAAAAGGATGCCCACTCTGGTGAGACATTGAGACTGCAAGTATAAAATCCACAAGGGAATGGAAGGAAACCCCAAATAACCTTTAGTGTTCTCATGCCAACAGACTGATGCAGAACTGCACCAGTTCCTGGCACAGCCTCTGCCTTTGGCTGCTATCCTGTGAAACCTAATCCAGCAGTAACTCAGCTGAACTCAGACCATGTCAGAGCCTGTTGTTTAATACACCCTTTGCATAAACACTCACAGGTAATTTCTGCTGTCTGCTAAAATTCTTAGAGAAGCCAGATCCCCTGTGTTCAAGTCTCGCACAGAAACAACATCCTGTTGCCTTAGAGACCTGGCGTTGAACCAGATCCAATCTGCCTCTCATGACACCAGACACAGCACACAACTAATGGCAAACTGCTGTGTGCCAGCCAAGTAGGATTTAACTCCATCCTTTGGAGACCTACAGATAACATCTGCAAAATTCTGATCAATGTTTCTAACATGTATTCGCAGCATGGTTTTTGTGATTTGTTTATAACATTCATTTTGTTTTATTAGTCAAAGATGGTCAGTCATTTAGATCAAATATAGTAGGTAAGACCCACTTACCTACTGACATTATTTACCTCTGATTAAGAAAATGAGTAATTGAACAATTGGAAAAATGTTGAACACCTGGACCTTACCTTATTTCTCCAGACTAAGAAAACAAAAGTAAGTTTAAGAGGGAAAAAACAACAGGTGGACAGCTGGCAATGACTTTTTCAAGGGTGGAAAGGATCCAACATCCCTCACAGGTCCAACCCTGCTCTGAGGGCTCACAGCAACAACTGCTTTATGGATATTTTCAGTCTGTCCCTAAAAGTCACAAAAACATGAATATTCCAGCAAACTACTAAACAGAACCAGGTCCTAATAAAACCTATGGAAATGGGCCCTTAAAGACCAGGGAAATATACTCCAAACAAGACTAATCCCTCCAAGTGTGACCCACAGTGAGCCCTGGCAGTCAGGACTGTCACTTCCTGTCACTGGGGAGGACAAGGGGACTATCCCCCTGGATTCCACTCATACAAATTTATTATGCTGTCTTCAGTACATAGAGTATCCTTCCCTTGCAACAAGTTCCCAGAGAACACAGCAGGCATAGAATTGTAGATCATGGAATGTTTGGGTTTGAAAGGACCTTAGAATTTCATTCCGGTCCCTGCCCCTGGGCAGGCACACCTTCCCTTATCCCAAGGTTGCTCCAAGCCTCATCCAACCTGGCCTTGAACACTAACAGGGATAGCCACAGCTGCTCTGGGCATCCTGTGCCAGGACCTCACCACCCCCTCAGGTAACAAATCCTTCCCAATATCCCATCTATCCCTGCCCTCTGCCAGTGGGAAGCCATTCCCCCTGTGTCCCTCCATCCCAAGTCCTTCTCCAGCTCTCCTGGAGCCCCTTTAGGCACTGGAAGGGGCTCTGAGCTCTCCTTGGAGCTTTCCCTTCTCCCAGTGAATATCTCAAACTCTCCCAGCCTGGCTCCAGAGATGAGGGGCTACAGCCTTCAGAAAATCTCCATGGCCTTCCCTAGAGTCACTCCAGCAGGTCCATGTCTTTCTTGTGCTGGGGTCTCCAGGGCTGGAGACAGCTCTGCAGATGGGGTCTCACCAGAATGGAGTAGAGGGACAGAATCTCCCTCTCCCTTGCTGCTCACACTCTTTTGTTTCCTTCCAAACCATCACACAGGTTATGTGTTTATGCACTGTCTGAGATCAGTGATAAGGAATTTTAAGTTACTTATGTACAGGATGAAACCAAACCTAAGTTGCGGCACTCACAGAGACCCGGGAGTAAAAGCCACCATGTGACCTGGGTCCAGTCCCTGGAATCAGAAACTGTGCCCTAACACACATGCAAGCCCACATTAAAAGCAATTCTGATTTTTGTCCCAGCCACTCTGACTGAAA
>VYZR01067418.1:7436-17501 GCA_013400675.1 Oxylabes madagascariensis
GACAGGATAATGGCACTGAGGGGTCCCCGTGAGGGGACGGCGGTACTGGAGGCTCCCCAGGCCGCGGCCCCGCGCTGCCATGGCAACAAGCGGCGATCGCCGTTGGACTGACATGTCCCCATTGGGCTCCCGTACGGCAACGCGGAACGGGCTCGGATTGTCCCTGTGTGCCCCCCGTACCCCGCCGCCGCGGGGGCGGGGCTGTCTGGAGACGCGCCGGGACGGCCGTTACCGGCAGCGCGCGTGCGCGACGCGTGACGTCACGCGGTGTATATGGCGTCACGCACACGCTGCCTGAGGAGAGGGTGGTGGCGCCCTCACAACGATGGCGGCGCTGTGGGCTCCCCGAGGGCTCCCCGAGGGCTCCCCGAGGGCTCCGATCTTCGGAGCTTCTCATCACGGGCACAGAGTCTGGCTGAGAAGGGACACGTTGTTTATTCTGCGCAGAGCGCACGGGGGAGGTTTCCACAAATGAAACCGCCAATGGGTGAAAAGTCACCTCTTTTATATGGTAAAAATCAGATTAATTCGCCTGTCTAATACATATTTATTGGGGTGGTTGATCGTGGAACACAAAAGTTCTTTTGTTCATTAAGCAGCTTCCGTTGTTGAAGTTGTTTGATGACATCAATTGGATTTACAAAAAGTGAGAAAATTCAATCCGGGGACGGATAATCCAATTTGAACTTATCAAGGAGACTCAGTTTATTGTGCACAGGGTGTGAGGTGGAGGTCTCCGAAAACGGAGCACACCAAAGGGCAAAAAGTTACCTCCATGCAGTAAAATTCATGTGAACACACCTAACTAATTCATATTCGCTGCCTACCTAATGCATGTTTATTTGGGTGATGTAATTTTACTCAATGCTTGCTTCCTTTGGCTGAATCTTAGAGGACAAGAAGCAAAAGTTTTCTTCATTGAGCACCTGACGACGTCAGTTACGTTTACGAAAGGTGAGAAAATTCAGCCTGGGGGCAGATAATTCAACTTGAAGACATCATCCCCATCCATCAGAGATACAGGTTTTTTTAAAATAAAGTCTGGAATGATTTGATAAAGGAACTTTTAATAGGTGGGGGAGGCGAAGGCAGGGGAAGATAAAAATCAGCAGCATTCCATTCTGGCTGTGCAGGTAGCTTTGATAGGGATCTCAGATTTCTTTACAGATTTTTTTAAATGAGCTTTTTGCATGGGTTGCTCCTGGAATTGGTGAACCCTGTGCTCTGTGATGTGACTGCACGTGTTTTCCCCTCTCGAGCTGGTGTCAGTTCAGGGAGCTGGGCTTGTCCCAGCACATCCCTGCTGTTAAAGTCTCTGCAAGAGAAGAGGGGGCTTTGCACTGTCCTTTTCTTGGGAAAAAATGAGAATAGTTATACATGGGAAAGAGTGTGGCCCCCCACACACCATGAACCCTCTGATTTTTGCATCTACAAGGTGATTTACCACCTTGTGTTGCCTCCTGTGCTGTTCAGAGGCATTCTGGGATTTTTTGCAAGCTATGTCAAATATTTTGAATAAATTCCTCAGGGGTATTTCTCAGAATGAACCAAAGGCAAAATTCTTCATTAATACCCACAGAGGAGAGCAAGCAGGAGTTTCTAGACCAGGTTTGGAGTTAGAACACTAAAAAACACCCCACAACTTCCTTCCTGCCTCACCCTCCCAGTCCCTCATGTCTCTTAATCACTGTTACCAGGCGGGAATTAATTTAAAATAGTCAGGATTTATCCCCATAAGAACAAAGGAACAAAGTTCAAAAACCATGTGGGTAACAATCCATTTTAGATGATAAAATTTCCCCTGGAAGGTGAAACAACTCATTCTGAAGGTTTTTGTACCTGGTGCCTGTGGGAAATTTGGGCAGTAACCAAGCAGTGAGTGTGGGGCTCAAGCAGCTCCTGTTTTAAGAAAGCAGCTTCACCTTTACTGCTGTTACTTTTGTTGGGGAATCACATTTTGATACAAGGACTGTATAAAAAGTAACCCCTCCAGCACTGAAGCCTTTTCTGCCTGCATTTCTCTGGAGGTTTTCTGACCAACATAACCTCAGAGGTGGTGAAAAATGTGCAGTGGTGTCTTCTGCCTTATGGTTGTGGCAACTGAGTGGTATTATGGTTTTTTGGTTCTTTCTTCATAACATGACTAAAGTTTTTCTCACAAAAGTGAGTGTTCATAGGGATTTTGACATGTCCTAGGAATCATCTTTCTTGTGAGTCTTGTCTACATATTAAATGAAGCAGCAGAGGTTACAAGTTCTGGAAGCAGCAGCAGATGATAAGAATTCCTAAATACGGGCTCAGGAGATGGGGATGGAGTGGCAGTGCCATGGATTTGAATCTGTCTTTGTGCTGGGACAGAGACAGAGCAAAACATGGGAGACGCTGTGGTTTATTTTGTTGTTCCTTCTTTTAAAACTTGGAGTAGATCTTATCCAGTCGCTGGATCCCAGCCAACACTTCTGGAATAGCTATAACTTTTTTTTTTTTTTTTTTTTCTTCACCTAAAGAGGAAATTCTCCCGTCTGAAATACTTTCTTAATTCCCAAAGTAGGTCAGGAATGCAGCCATTGAGGTTTTTGCTGTCTTTTTGCTGTCGTGAGTCACGGTGTGCTCAGCTGTTGGGAATGCTCCCATTTGTCAACTGCTAAATTGCCCTGGGAACAATAAACACAAAGTGGAAGTATTTCATAGTTTGTTTCATCTTAATTTGTCTCAGAGGGAGGGGGTAATTGATTTTGTTTTCCACGAGAAGCTGATGCCAACCCTGCTGTGGGGATTGACTTTTCAGGCACTGAAGCGAGTCGTTGGGGATGCTGCTGCAGGAGAGATGAGCCAGGGAGCTGACATCACCCTGGGGAAGCACAAACAGCCCCAGCACATCTCCAAAATCGGCAGTGGGACTGAGCCAAGCATGCCAGGGAGGCTGTGAGCCTCCTCCCGGGCACCCTGGGGACTCACCTCGCCACCGCTGTGAGAAATCAAGGTGAGGGATGATGAGTCCTTACAATGCAGTCAGTTTTTCCTCCTCTGCACTGGTGCAGGGCTTTCTCCACCCCTGCAGGAAGGAACGCTTGGGAGAGAGGAGGTGCTGCCTGGCAGTGCAAAGTGGGGTTCTCTCTGGAGATCTTTGTTACTGCCCTCCTGCCTTGGCTCGCGTTTGCTTACCCAAGGGTAACTCGAACGCAGCCCTGCAGTGCTCCCGGTTGGAATAAAGCTCATATCCTGCAAATGTGGGGAAAGGGAACGGGGTGGGAGAGACAGAGCCGGCAGTGTTTATCCTCTGGATGGTGCTGTTGTGTTGTACAAACAGCAGAGCGAGCCCGCAGAGCTCCGACTGAACATTTCAGGTGCCGTTTGCTCCGGGGAGGATTAAGGATGTGCTCAGTCCTTTTCTATTCGCAAATCTCTCACAAATCCCGTGTGTTGTGATCCACCTGTTCTCCAGCATTCCTGAGACTGGCTAAACTTTGCTAATGACTAGTGATGAGAAAACTCATATTTTCTGGGCAATTCCTCCTGGTTAGGACCAGGAGGTTTTTTTCAGCATCTTATTGAAAACTTCCCTCGATCCCCCAGCTACTGAGAGTTTCACCCGTGGGATGAGTATTTGTTGGCTCGAGGGAGTGCACTGAGCTGGCCCGGAGTCACAGGGGGAAAAAAAATCTTGTTTTCAGTCTTGATTAAGCTTCACTGTGGGGGAAGAGAAGGCACAGGCCTCTGAGGAAGCCGGCGTTCCAGAGGCTAGGACTCTGGTGTTTGAATGTTGTTTGTCTTCGTAGCTCCAGATAAGATCTGAAATAGGTATTTCCTACTGTAATGTGTATGACCTTTTCCTAATGGTCTTGGAACTTTATTGTTTTGTTTTATAACTCTGTCATAAAGATATAACTGCAGTCGTTATAGGAGGAGAGGACATTGTGGATCATTGCCTCTGTCATTTATCTTTCTTGTCAACGCTGTTATAACCCTTTTATCAGAGAGAAAACTAGCAGCCTGTGTGGTGTAAGATACTGCTTTGCAACTGCCTGTGACTCAGTTCTACTCCTGATAATTGATGGAGGTAGAAATTAACTCAAAATGCCTTTTTATGGAAATGGGAGGGTGGTAAAGGAGTGGTGGAAGTGTTTAGTTTGTAGTAAGCAAGGAAGGTCTCCCTGGCTCAGTAACTCTTCTGAAAGGTGGTGCTTTAACTTCGTAGTGCCTTCCAGCATCAGAGCACTGGCTGTCAGCCTCTTTCTTTGCAGATACCCCAAACTGTGTAACAGAGCATTGCAGAGAAAGCTGCAATCTGCTGGCAGTAGCTGTTCCTGACGAGCACTGCAAGTCCATGGGGTACAGGTAGGACCCCCTGTGTGACAGCTCAGAGCTGTGTGAGGTGTCCCTGCCAGGCTTGTGTCAGTCCCTGCAGCAGCTGTGGTGAGCTCAGCAAGAGCTGGTGTCCAGGATGTGTGCAGGGTGTGCCTCACCTGAGACTGGCTGCTCCCGGCGCGGGGGAAAGCAGAGGTCAGCAGAGGGAGAGTCTGACTCTGAGATGCCAGGGGTTCATATGTGAAGCAAGTCCTGACTTGAGATGAATTACAGCATCAGATTCATGCTTTGAGTTCCCATCTTACTGTAACCTGTTTGAGGACAGTAGTGGTTCCCCACTGAAGCACAGGTTCTTTTAAATCGCTCCTGTCACCCTGAATTCCCTTTAGCTGCCACTCTGTTTATGTGGAGCATGTCCTTTCATGGCAGCAAGGACCACTGAAAAATCCAGCTGATTAACTTTGGAGGAGAAACAGCCCAGCAGCTAAAACAGCTGGAGATGACTGTGACCTTTGGTGGGAAGAGAAATTTAGTGAAGATGGGACTGGAGAGATAAACCAGACTGCCTGGGGAACAGATTTGCAAGGAGATGGAATGACTGACTGCTCAGGCTTGTCCCATGATTTGACTCTTCATTAAAAGTTAGAGCTAAAATGGAAGAATTATAGTTTCTGGATACTTCCAAGATGTGGACAGAATGGTTGGAAGGGAGACTCACACCTGCTGATTTCTGAACTTTGTTTGTTTTGGCTTTTTGTCAGAAGCTCTCCTCTCTGTGTGCTTACGTAGTTCAGTTTTGAAGGGTCTGACCAGATATTGTCCATTCCTCTTCTGTGCTCTTTGTCCTGTTTGTTTTTCCACTGTGATGTGAAGCCTGTGGATGAGTTACAAAGGGTGTTATCTGCATGGCAGCAGTAGAAACACCAGCAGAAACCGAATGGATAAAATAGAAACCCCAGCTTTCCTCTGTACAAACTACACTGAAATTTTCACACCCACACACTTAAATCAACTTTGTAGCAGTAAAGTTTGACTTTTGGCACGAGCAAGAAAACTTCTATTTCAGGCAGCACGACATGAAAATTTTAGATTGGGTTTGCCAATTCTTTCTCCTTTGTGGGTTATTTTTTTGTCCTGCGGGATTCCTGTGCCTCATCTGCTATCCTTGTGGCAGGAAAGAGCTGTATGACCTTAGTGAAGAAGGGGAGTGCCACTGTGTCTGAACCCAGTGACCTTGAGACAGGAGCAGAGGCATTCTGAAAACTTGTTTTCAGGGGGGAGGTTATTTTCTACCTATTTTCAAGCTGCCCATGAACAGCCAAGAGTCTTGGGCCTCATTTTGTGTGTAGACCATGACAGTTTCAATAGCTCTACAGTGGCACTGTTAAATTGGCAGTGCTGTGAGTGGGTTGATGGGATGGTTCCCTAAATTTCCTGAGGAAATGATGCTCTGTCCTACACACTTCCTTTGCTTTTTAGACTCTGCTGGCAGCACAGCTGAGGTGGGAAATGGCTCCTCAGGGAAGTGGTCACAGCCCCAAGGCTGACGGAGCTCAAGCAGTGTTTGGACAACGATTTCAGGCACAGAGTGGGATTTCTGCAGCTGTCCTGTGCAAGGCCAGGAGTTGCACTTGATGATCCTTGTGGGTTGTATTGGGCTTGCATAGCCAGGTTTTGGTGGCTACAGGGGTGGCTTCTGTGAGAAGCTGCCAGAAGTTTCTTCCATGTCCAGCAGAGCCAACGCCATCTGGCTCCAGGGTGGACCTGCCACTGTCCAGTGCCAACCAACCAGTGATGGCAGTAACACCTCTGTGATAACACATTTAAGAAGGAATAAAAAGTTATTGCACAGAGGTAATTGTACTCAGAGAAGAGAGGGATCAAAATATGTGAGAGAAACAAGCCTGCAGACTGCAAGGTCAGTGGAGAAGGAGGGGGAGGATGCGCTCCAGGCACTGGAGTGAGGTTCCCCTGCAGTCTGTGGTGCAGAGCACAGTGAAGCAGCTGTGCCCCTGCAGCCCATGGAGGTTCATGTGGGTGCAGAGATCCCCCTACAGCTCCTGCAGGAGCCCACACTGGAGCAGGGGGATGCCTGAAAGAAGGCTGTCAACTCCTGGGAAGCCTGAGCTGGAGCAGAGTCCTGGAGGGGACCTGTGATGAGAGGAGCCCATGCTGGAGCATGTGACCTTGTGGGGGATCCACATTAGAGCAGCCTGTTCGTAAAATGTTTGAGTGCCCAGGCAAAGATGTTGGACCTGCATCCAGTACCTGTATTCTTTATGTAGGTGTCCAGATGCTGTGCTGTCTTGGATGGCCCCTCCACTCACAGGCTGCTTCATAACAAAAGTCTGTCTTTGCCAGCCTGACACCTCCTCCTATGGCCTTTTGTGGCAAATGGTTTCTTTCTAAAGGGTGGATTATCCTTGTTTGTACATGGATATACTGCACCCAGGAGCGATCTCCATCGTGCATGGCAGTTTGGTGATATTTGTACTGACAAGCCCGTGATGGTGGGGCTGATGTCCCCGCTCACCTTTCTGCAACAAGAAATGAGGCAGAGAGCCTCAAAAGTGCTGGGAGTTTTATCCTGCTCTCTGCACTCACAGCGGCTGACTCAGCTGAGGAAAAGTGATTGTTGCAATGCCTTTGAGGGCACAGACGTGCAGACCCTTGGGGTTGGGATCTGGGAGCCCAGGACTCAGCCACCATGATGTTGTGAGGTAGGAGAGCATGTGGTGATGGTAGTGGCAGGGTTCTGTCCCAGCAACCTTGGGGCCATCAGCAGGTGGCATTACCCGAGACCCCTTGTACAAACCTTTCTTTAAACAAACCTACCAGAAGACAGAACGGTTTTTTTGGGTTTTGTTTTGTTTTTTCTTTTGGTTTTTGTTGTTGTTGTTGTGTTTTTTGTTTGTTGTTTTTTTTGTTTGTTTGGTTTGGTTTTTTGGGTGTTNTTTTTTTTTTTTTGTTTGTTTTGTTTTTTGGGGGTTTTTTTTTTTGTGTTTTTTTTTTTTTTTTTTTTTTTGTTTTTTTTTTTTTGTTTTTTTTTTTTTTTTTTTTTTTTTTTTTGTGAGTGCAAAATAGGACAAAATTATCCATTTGTACCTACTTCTGGAGAAAAAGCTGGCTGGGGTACTGAGTGTCCACAGTCACTTACCATGGTTATTTACAGTCACGTTTAGGTGCATGTAGGAAGGGATGGTGTCAGGGTGATCTGCTCATCTCTTCTCCAGGTATGAATTCCACTTCTCAGTTGTAGTGTTGAAACAAAATTTGATCACCTTGGCTCTGCTCCAAGTCAATCCAGGTTAATAAAACTGGTGACCAAGTGTCTGCAGGTGTGAATGTGTCTCAGTTTGGCCTGCAGGAAGCCCTGGTGACCACCAAGTCCTTTGTAATGAAGCATGCACTGAAAAATGGAACTGCAGGCTTCTGCTTTACTTGAAGTTGTAAGGCCAGACCTTACAAATTCTGGTATTTATAGAAACACAAGGCTGGCATGAATACGGTATTGTACAGGGAACAGAAAACAACTCAAGGAAGTGGCCTTCTAGGAAAACTGACCTTCAATTCAGCTGCAATCCCTAGACAAGGAATTGTTTCACAGGATAACACAAAACCCAAAGACTAACCACGTGACAAGACAGGAAGTTTTTATTCCTGGATAGATTAGATAGCAAACCACAAGTAAGATGCCACCTATTTATCTTCAAAGAGGAAGAGACAAATGTGCATTTTGTAAATGTGTGGTAAAGCTAATTCTCAAATCAAATTGTGTATTAACTTCCACCAATCAAACAGTGCAGTTATTTTAATGTGTTTGTAGGGTACTTGACATATCAATGTGTTTTTATTAGATTGGTCTCCTGAACAATGTTGAAATATTTTGGCAGTAGCAAAATAACCCCACCTTTGACTTGTGGGCTGCTGGAGCCTGGTGGCTTCAGCCATCAGGGCTCCGAGGATGTTGTGGTGGAGCCATGGAAGATAAAAGCTGACAGATAAAGCTGAAAGCAAAAAGATATCTGTGTTGTTTTAGGCAAAAGCAGAACTGTTGGCATCATCCTCGTTAAATTCTGATGCGATTAACTGCCTTCACTGCTCTGTCTCCTTTCTGTTTATTTCAGACATCTTCTGTCTGAAAAAGTGTGTGGTGCTGTAGGATGGCTCCTCATCCTCTTGGCAGACAGGACTGCCTTTCAACATCAACTGAAGGACCCACAGTAAGGTGATTTGCAAGTGCTTTAGAGTAAATTACACAAAGATTGTCAAGGGCTTGTTATTTCTCAGTGATTCTCAGAGCACTTTACCATATGATTTCACAGATAGCACAGTTAAACACACAGTTAAAGAACCAGCAGAATAAATTTTCACAGTTCTCATTTTAATACAGAGCAATGTGTCTGCTTGCTCGTGATTGTTTTATGCATTTAAGATGTTATTTTAGTTAACTGAACTTGTGTTTACTTATGGTTGCAATATGAGGGGGTAAATATCAACTTGTAGCTGCCATGTGGGGTGGAGCAAAGGGGATCAGCAGAGTGTGATGCAGTGGTGGAGATTGCTCAGGGAGAGAGAGGGAAAGCTCAGGCTCTGAAAGATAGACAGGACCCAGCTGACATCTGCTTGGAATCACGGGGTTGGTGATGGCAGGTTAACAGAGATTTACACAAGGGCTGGACAGCACCCACATTTGACATAGTGTGCAACAACACTGTTTCTGTTGTAGGCCTGATCATTCTCAGTTGATAACTGCAAATAGGGACCCAAGGCTTGAGGTACAAGCTGTAGAGCTGGGAAAAACCACACTCGGTGTATGTCCTGCCTGACTTCTCCGTGGCACGTGTTTTGGAAGTCCAGCTCATGGAGGGGATGATGAATGTCATTGCACATCAGTAAAAACAGGCTGGCTTCTCCTCTTGGCTCTGGCTGAGACTGTGACAGAGGTGTCCTTCCCGGAATCTTTGAGACAAACCCAGATTGAACAGATACTAAAGAGCTCCCAGGGAATCAGGAGAGAATGTGTGGCCCTTCCTGAGCACCAGGATCTCACATTTCCAGTACAGTAGCACAGTGCTGCTCTCCTGCCCAGCAATTACTTTGCCTGGGGATTTCCAAGCATGAGGTTGATAGGTGGTGTGTGTCTGCTATGGCAAAGCTTTCCCTTTTCTCCATGGCTGAGAAAAGGCTCTGTCAAGTTAACAAGAGAAGGATGGAGATAAGTAGCACCAGATATGTATTTAAATAAAGCAGAAGAACTGTTACAGAGAAGTCAATACACAAAAAGGAGAGAAGGGGAGAAAAGCATCTGATTTTCAGCAGCTCCTCACAGGACCCTGTGGCTGTCCCACTCTTGCAGCTAAAAATGTGACTGCACTTCTCTGATGCTCCTGTCACTCAGAAACAGAGAGAAAAGCACTATGAGGCCACATTTTCCCAAGTGTAAGACAGGAACAGGATGATTTATACCAGTCAAGAAGCAGGCTTATGTCTTGCATTCGTTGCAGCACTTTTCACCCCAAAGGTTGCCAAATGGCACATTTGTCCTGCCAGAGATGTCAAGAGCAACGGTTTCTGATGTTAAGGCAGTGGGAAGAGTATGGGAAAGACCTTTACCCAGAAATATTTTGCATTTGGCTATAAAATCAGTGGATCCCCACAGAAATGTGATTCTGTAATTCATATCTGTGCAGGGCCTGAGTTTTGCTGCCAGATGTGATGTGCTGAGATAATATGCCTTTTTTTTTTTTTTTTTTT
>VYZR01067418.1:17525-28087 GCA_013400675.1 Oxylabes madagascariensis
CGCCAGGGGTATGGAGAGGAACTTGGGCTTTGTGATTCCTGTATTTCTTTCTCTGGGACAGTGCAGAGTCCTTGAATGCTCCTATTCCTGGCAGCTGTCAGGGACAGGAGCTGGAGAAGCTGCTTTTCTGATGGGAGGCCAACTAGCCATGAGTTTAATGAATTACCTCTTCACCTGTCTGTAGTGCTGCCCTGCTCCTTGGAGCACCAGCTCTCTGAGAGATTCCTAGTCAAGGAGCAGAATTTTTTCTTCCTTTCCATCAAACAGATTTTAAAAGTAGGGAAAAAACTCCACAACCCATCTTAGCCATGAAGTGGTGTCAGTTTGTCTCTCTGTCTGTCAGCTCTGGGGTGATGTGCTAGGCTTCCTGCTGGGATGGCACAGACAAAAGGCTGCTGAGGGAGATATTTGGATGAAGGATTCCTAGTTCTTTCCAGCCTGTGTAACTCCAGATGATGTTTCCAGCCATTGTTGTTGAGAGTGTATTTTTCTGTGGTTTTTTAAAATTCTCACAAATGAAGAGGCTCATCAGTCTTCTTAGCATTGTGTGTCTCAGGGAGGAATGCTGGGAGCAGAGCATTTCAGTGGGATGGGCTGAACGTGAAGAGCTCAAGGAGCAGAAGGGCTGTGTGATGGCAGACTCAGTCTGCTCCACTCTGTTCAGGGAGGTTAATTATCACCCAGAGCTGTGGCCACAGGGAATAGTTCAAAAGCTGATTCCTCACTATGCTGACAGAAAGAACTAAAACAAGTTCCAGCAACCAGAGCCTGTAATAGGGCCAGATTCAGAGCACTTGCCCCCATCTCCCAGTGATTGCTCCAGGCAAGGACATTCCATAGTGTGTGGGCCCTGGCTGGAGGAACCTGCCCATGGTCCCATTACCAAGTGGGAGAGTGGGAAATATTCCGGGTTGGACCCATGTCATCTGCTATCCCTACACAGATCCAAGGCAGTTTCTTTATGGGGGCATGAGCTGGCTGGGGCTGGACACCAAGCACACAAATCAGCACTAATGAAAACCTGACAGGGTTTGCCATTTATGCAGCTCTGCTCTGTGGACACTGAGCAGCCACTTGCTCATTCTGTCATCAAAACCACTGTGTCTTTCCCTCCTGGAGCATTTTAGCCCATGGAGAACACAGACCAGCTGGCTCACTAAGCTCTTCCCTCACTGCTGGCACAGTTTGCTGGGGCTTTGCTCTGTGACAGAACTCTGGGTATTCTTGAAAGCACCACTGTATAAGATGTGAGGGCTTTGCTTCAACAAATGCTGTTGTCTCTGGGTGCTTGTTTCATTTTTGAGAGAAGGTTTGGTGCAGAAGGGAAGGAACTAGCTGGAAAATGGCCAGTGAGTGTGGAATTATGGCAAGCTTGGGAATTTCTGGGCTATCAGTTTCATTTGGTGAAAGCAAGACAAACAGCTGTGCAGAATTTGCTCTTGTAACGTCTTCCCCTTCAGATTCCCAGCCTGAAAGCATTTGCTTCTGAAGATGACTGCTGAACAGGGAGGGAAAAACAAGAACCCAAGGTCGCCAAGCCTTTGCTAGCCCCAAGGCATGACCACTGAGCAGTTGCATGCTGCAGACAATGTCATTCTTTTTCTCCCCCACTTATAACTCTGTTCTTATATCATCAAATAATACTGTGAACATGTCCAAACACCCCCAGCTTCTTTAGCAGCTTTATTCCACTGGCTTCCAGTCAAACATTGGTTTTGGTAGGTTGTAGACATCACTGAAAGACAAGTTTGTCCTGCAGCAAAGATGGATCGATCTGTAGAACAGTTCTGTTCTTAAAGCACATCTTGTGATGTTCTGTTCCATAGGCCAGAGACATGGGAGAGTGGAAAGCACACAGGGCACAGGCAAGTAAACAAGATTTGATACACAGCCCTGTGAAGAACATGCACACAGCTGAGTTTATGGCACATTTCAAACACCAGCTGACACCCTCAACACACACAGTGTAAGATCTAAAGACAATCAAGTTTGTTTATGAACAAAAAAAAAAACAAAAAAAAACCCGAAAAAGAAAACCAACCAAAACAAAACTAGGCAAATCTTTCCTTTATATGTCCAGGATGTAATTAAGGATGTAGTGAAGTGGACGTGGAATTAAACGGACTATTGGAGATCAAAAAGGGCTGACAGAAAACCATTTTCACTCGATGATCCCAGGTGCAGTTTGCGTAAATAAAAAAGTTCTCTTGTTTTTACAGTACTGAAGAATAGAAGAACTTCTGCTGTGGGCCTTGATGCTGAGACTGGACACACCAGCAGTGCTGGGCATGGAGTCTCTACACCATAAAAGAAGCAGCATCTCCTGGGATTGCAGGTAGGACTGCAGAGAAGCATGCATTTGGAAAAGGATGCTGCGGCCCTTGAGAGGCCAGGCCCTGTGCATTGTGCAGTTTTTGCTTTGTATCTTCCTACCTGTGGGCTGGGAGCCCTGTGTATCCCAAGAATCTTACTTCTTACAGAGCTTTTTAGAGACCAGCTCTGTTCTTGGTCTCAGTTTTCACCAGGTAATCCCTGGAGTGTTCCAATACATTCCCATTTCCCAATCTGACCTCGTGTTTGAGCAAACCAGCCTGGTGCCTCAGTTCTGACAGACTGATCTCAGCAGTGAGGGTGGATTGTGAGGAAGTGATGCTCCGAGGAAATGAAAGTCCGTACTCTGACAAGGGGGTTAGGTTTTCCTTTTCTTACACCAAAAAGGTGAAAAGCCCTGTTTTGCATATAGCAAGCCTGCTTTTGGCTGAAGTGCTTGCCAGAGATTTGGATATTCTCCCAAGCACAATCCCTCCTGAACAGAGAGTGCTACAGACGAGTTCTCCACAATCATCAGTGCAGATCCTTAAAAGCAAAGAAATCCATATTTTTCTGCTTGCAGGAATTTTTCTATCCCTTGTGGCTCTTGGTTTCACAGTAATGTTACATGGAGGAGATTAAAGGAAAACATTTCCTGCCTCCAGAATTTCCCTTTGGGACCCCTATTAACAAAAAAAGTCTTGTAGTTGTGAAACCTGTTGACTGGTTTTGCTGTGACATAAAACAGGCACTTACAGTTCTCTGGGTATTCAGTAACAATGTGTTTCTGAGATTTCAGATACCATCAGCAAAAGCGTTTTTTGTATCTGAGCTTCATTGTATTATAAGAGCTGTGCAAAACAGCTTATGCATAAGAAGCAATATGGCCATCTCCCCTTGAACTTTCAGGGGTAATGTTTAACAACTTAAAAAGTTAAAATAGCCCTTTGCTGTAAAACTGCATCCCTGGTAGAAATAAACATTTCTCTGGCTGCGGTGTCCATCTTTGCAAATCTTTCCTTCTGCTGGTGGGGTGATGTAGTCTGGACTGCCAAAGATTGATTTCACACTGACTGGGGATTTTCATAACACAGACTCCTCTTTCTGTGGTGGATTTGCACCAAGTCTTACTTTGATTTGTTTCAAACCAACCACAAGGTAAAATGAATCATCATGGGGGACGGGGATTGCTTCTGGATCGGATTGTAACTGTGGCCACATCCGTAGTTCACATGAGTTCCCACTGATGCTCTTCCAGGGTAAAGATAAAGTATTTCCATTTTAGGACAGATCAACACCATTAACAAAAATACAGGAAATTTCTATTGTTTGCAGTAAAAAGTATTCCTTTCCCCGCTCTTTGTTCAATAAGCTTCCGGTTATAGACGGGAACAGTACAAAACTGATATCTTGCCTTGAGAAATTGGATCTGTGTGCAGAGTATCTGGGAATGCTGGGAGACAGGGTGTGCACATTGTTATAGGAAAATCCAGAGGGAAAACCAGCCCAGTCCTTCCACACACCTTGGTGAGTCAGTGCCTGGTGAGCACCTCTGGGCAGCAGCGCCTCTGACACTCACGGGTATCTCACCATGTGCTGGTCCAGGATAAGGCTCCCGAAAATTGCCAAACCCCTGATTTGCCTCATTGTTGTAACACAGTTCTGCCTCTTCGTTGTCAATCCCAGCTCCTTGTTTGACTTTGCAAAGACAAAGATTTTCAGGTAAGGGTCCTGTTGCTTTGTTGCATGCACTGTCTGTGTGGGTGCTTGTGCTTGCTTTCTCTCTCTGTCTGTCTGTCTTTTTCATCCTGCAACTTGCACTTCTGGTCTGAGTTAGATGACCACTTTACTTTAGCAGAGCATGGTGTTGGAAGATCCACAGTCAAAAACCTGCTTCTCTTGGCTCACTGTTTTCCAGGGCTTCCTTTTGTAGATGTCTAAAGCAGCATTTGCTTCACTAATCCTACCTGTTTTCATACTTTGGCACTACATAGCATTTATTTTTCTTATTGGCCCCCAGAAAGACCTTATTCAGTCCTAATCCAGATTGCATTGCTGGACAGTGAATTTGGTGGGATGGCTTTGAATTTATGGCAAGTTCAGCAGTGGATTCCTAACACACAATATGCTGCATACTGGGACACTAGTGTCACGCAGACATGATATCTTGATATCTATTTTATATAAATGGTCAAGTAAATCCTACAGGAATGTGTGTAGAGGGAATTGCAGTGAAATGTTTCCAGCATCACTGGCCAGGAGCACTGCTCCTTGCATGAGCCCTTGCAGACACCTTAACCTTTCCCAGTACAGGAATGGCTCATGGATGTGTTGGTGCTGTGCACAGGAAGCACCACTCCCCAGCCTCCTCATCACCCTCACCTGGTCCCAGCTCTCCCGGTGAGCTCATCGGGCTTGGCTTGGTCCTCAGCTGAATGTTGGGGCTGGTGCTGTGGGGGCAGGCAGGAGGAGTGAGGCTGGGAACATCTGCAGCTCTTCTGGAGGTGACTTGAATTCAGCTCAGCTCTAGCAGCTTGAGACCACGCTTTGAGGACAGCTGTCAATTTGGAGAGGTTGGAATCTGCACAGGGGAGGTGGGAGGGAAAGGAGAGAAGGAGGAGGTGTAGAGAAGTGAAGTGAGTTGTCCTTGATCCCAAAGCCCATCAGTGGTAGAGTTGGAACAAGAAGTGGCTCTCCATGTTCAGCTGCTTGAAGCCCTTTCCTTCTACTGTAGTTTCAGAGAATGGAAATGCCTGTATTTATACAACTTAAGTAAAACACAACAAAGTATAAGCTGTGTGTGATTGTCTGTGTGGCAGTTCTATTTCTGTACCTTGTATGTCACGTAGAATACACAAAGCAGCATTTTCATGGCTTTATCCTCTATTTGTCCTTGGGCTTTGTAAAAGGGGAGGAAATGACAGAAAATGTCATTGAGCTTCTGCAGTTGTTTGCCAGCTGGACTCTAGAGCCTGAAATTCATCAAGCTGCTTTGACCATTTGTCTGGATTTAAAATGCTGGTCAGGAGAGCAGGGTCCTGTGTAAGCACAAGTGCCTGGCCATGTGGGCCTTACTGCAGGGAGCAAGGTTTGGGATGTGAAGAGCCCCTGGTTTTACACTTTGGTCTCTGGTACAGCATTTGAAGTGAAAGTGTAATAGGCTGAGGTGGAATCTGCCCTGCAAGACTGCACATAGGGAAAGCCTGGAGTGGGGGATGGTTTCTCGTACTTAAACTCTTGTTCTCTGCACTTTAATTTCAAAGTTTTAAACGTCATCTTAAAAAAAAAAAAAAAAAAAAAAAACAAACAACAAAAAGCACACAACAGAAATTCACCAAGGGATTTAAGATCTGCCTGAGCTACCTTACCAAATTTCTCTTTATTTAGAGTGTCCATATAAAATCTTTCCTCCTATTGGGCAGTAAACAGTAACAGTAAGTTTACACATGCAGCACTATGATAGAAAGCACATGCTGCACACTTGGTTGAAACTGGCTAATGATTATGAGAGAGGCAGAGCTGACAGGCCATTTGCTACAACCACTCCTTTTTAGCCTTGCAAAGGTTCATGTATTTATCTGATATGAAGTGATTTTTAAAAGCCTCCTTAGTTGATAATTTCCTGAACACTTTCAGAGTGGTATGACATCCATCAAATTTTAGCACCAACTGAGCTGCTATCTGCAGCCTGTTATCTCCAGGAGTGCTTTTTCTCCCATTATCGCTTCGGAAGCAATCCACAGTGTTCTGAAACGAGTGCGTCATGCAAAGGCTGAACACGAGTGTGGATTCTGACTGCCACAACCATGCTGGTTTATCCTGAAAAGCTTTGCTGTACATAAAAGCTCAGCTGCAGATATTGTTCACCTTCCTTTTTCCTGTTCTACCCTCCAGCCATGTGCAGAGAAGAGGGAATGTTTAGGACAAAACCCCATCACTTCTGCCTTGATTTTTTTTTCCTAGGTTTCAGCACAGTCTCATTGCAGGTGGCTCTTCTGCTGTCGGCAGATGTGTCCTCCTGTGATAACCTTGTGCCTGCCTGTGCCTCTGAATCAGGCAACAGGGCTGCTGCAATATTAGAGGCAAGTGCTAAAAATGTAGATATTTTGCGTTTTAATAGCTTCACAGTGTCTGCCTTCAGACACATGTGCCTGGTGAGTGCTGTGTGATGCCCTTGCATTACCTGACCGAGGCAGAGGAGGAGAGAGAGAAGTGCTCTGTGGCCCCAAAAGTTCAAGAGGTGATGTAGGGTAAAGAGTTCTTAGACTTCCCTTCCTGAATTCTGGAAGATCTGCATGCTCTGTTGCTGAAGCGCAGGGCTGTGCTGGCACAGAAGAGAGGCAGATGGCTGCCTCCATGGTGTGTGCCGTGTCCTGAGCCCAGGGTCTCCAAACCAACCCCGCAGTGGTCCGGGGACATTGCCAGGGGGCCTGCCCAGTGCGTGGCAAAGCTGGGCTGTACTGGTTGGCTCTTACTGCCTGTGTGAATGTTTCATGTGCTGAGGAGAGAATATGTGCCTCTGGGATTTGCCTAGTGGAGAGAGAAGCAATATTCAGCCTAGAATGGTGTAGGAAGTTGAATAACATTTTGGCAAAGTTTAAAATGAAATTGCTCTAAAGCACAGAGAGAGGCTCAGATTCAAGAGCACTAGAAATGGGCTGAAGGGTGTTCAGTGTTAAGTGTGTGTGATGTATCTGCTTTTCCTTTGATTGCATTCAGGAAATTGAACATTTTCCAACATGCCCCAGAGACACAACAAGTGGACACCCGAGAGCAACAGGGTTTAAACTGTTCTGATAATGGGAACTCCAGGGACATTTTAAAGGTGACTTTGGGAGGACACATCCCAAGACTCAAAGATGTGGTGGAGAAGACACCAAGATGGAAAGGAAAGGAGGAGCAGAAGGAAACAATGAAACCAGTTATGAGGGTTAAGGAAGCCAAGGAGAATATGGCTGTGAAACCACCATCCCAGTTGGAGGGAATCAGGAAGACAACAGTGCAAACAACCCCTATGGTGCAGGGAAACAAGGGGAAAACAACAGTGAGGCCAGCTCCATGGGTGGAAGAAGCCAAGGAAAAGACAACAGTGAAACCATTTCCCAGGGAGAAGGGAGGCCAGGAGAAGGAAACAGTGAAACCATCCTCTGGGGTGAAGGGAGCACATGAGAGCAACACATCCAAAGAGCAGGCAAAACCCAAAGCACCTCCTGCATCAATGAAAACTGTAAGACCTGCTCCTCAGGCTGCTGCAGTGACACAGAAGAGGAAACTGAGTGCTGCTAACTTCACGTCTGAGCCACACTGGGGGTTTGAGGACAAGTACCTGCTGGATAACTCATCCCCACCCTCGGTAGGTGGGATGGTGTGGACGGTCTCCAAGAATGGTGCCCCCCATATTGACCGCTTTGTCTGCTGGCCCCGGGGCATGTGTGCCCCTTGCAGTTGGGAATGATTTCAGAGGTGGTAGGTCACTCATTGGTATATGCAGATGCTGGTGGGACCCAGACAGGAATACCTCTATATACAACATCTGCATTCACATGAAGACTCAGGTTAATTAAATTTGAGCATCTCATAATTAATAATGTCCAGGAACAGGGCCTTTAGGAAAGGTGTAAACTACAGTAAAGTTCTCAGCAAGCAGATGGGACAGGTTGTGGTGTCTCATACTGTCTCTGTCCCCCATCCTATACTGGTAATACTTTGTAAAGCTTACTCAGAGCAGTTTTCCCTGGCACCCCTGTTTCTGGAAGGCTTGGAACAGGTGGGTCACCTTCTCACATGTTGTGTCTCACTCCCAAATCTGATCTGTAATTCTACAGAGAGAGGGAGTCACTAGAAACACTCCCTTCTCCTTTATTTCCTACATGATCAGAGTTTTCCCTTGTTCCTCTGGCACTGATCCAGTCCAGCTCTGGAGGCACAAGAAGTACCAAGCCTTGGACAGTACCTGCTTGAGCAGGAAGGGAATATCCCTGTTTCTGGACATGGAATATGCTGTGAGTGAAATGATGCCACCATGAAACCCTTGACAAGGTTGTCCTCAGTGTTCTCCTGTGGTGACAGGCAGAATGAGGGCTGTCTCCTCAGGCTGTGACAGCGCTGTCGCCCTCATCCACCGCAGAAAGCCCAGCTCAGCCAGGGAGCACTCAGCAAGGCTTTGGCAATGCAGCCATTGCTGGGGATTTGAGCTGGGCATGAGAGTCCATTTGGTGTCTGTTTTGTCTTTCAGTAGGTGTTTGGGGAAGGTGTCTAAGAAAGCAGAGCCCAGATTGACTCAGCAGAAAATGCAGTGTAGTGGAGCTGTTTGCTTTCCATCTGCACACACAGCCTCAGTCTTGCCAGCTGCAGTGAGATCCCCCTTGTAGGATAAGCTGGCTTGGATTTCCTTCTCAGCTGTGCGTTTCACTGATTTATTTATGACATTGAACAAGTTGTTGCACATTTTTTCTTACCCTTAAAGGGAGTGGCAATGGTGATCTGATTTCATTTGTTCATCAGTGTTTCCTCGGGTGCACTCTTAGGACCTTGTGAGGTGTGTTGCCAACAGGGATTGCTCATTATAGCATGTATACATTATTGTAGCATATTCTTAGTGCTTACAGCCTTATTTGATGCATTTAGGTTAGACCTATTACAAATGTTAATTTGCATCAGCTAATGAGGCCCAAAGGCAGTAAAACATTTAAGCATGACAGGCCTATTGTTCTGAAGAGGAAAGTCTCAGAGACTTGGAGTCATCCTGGCTCCCTTGTCTGACTTTTCACCAGCTGGTTATGGATGTAGTGTTAAAATTGTACTTCATATTCCTGGTGATGGGGATCATGAGGGGAATGGATGGGGTACCACTGGAGTTCCTGTGTTTCTCTTTGGTCCTGCCACAGACATTCACAGAAGCACTGGCACTCAGTCAGGTTTATCACCTCTGCTCATCAGTCTTTATTGTTTCCTTTTTGTTTTTCAAGACCTGCTCTGAATCAGTGAGGGCCAGGGCTGCCAACTCTGACTGGCTGCGGGATCTTTTCCTGCCCAACATCACACTCTTCATAGACAAGAGATACTTCAATGACAGTGAATGGAACCGCCTGGAGCATTTTATACCCCCCTTTGGCTTCATGGACCTGAATTATTCATGTGAGTCCCTCAGGGCTTGTCAGGATGGGACTTTTAGACTCCTAACAGGAACCTTATGCTGGGTAGCTGGAGGTTTGCATATCTCCCCATCAAAGGCATCAGTCTAGGAGGATCTCATGGTGGAAACTCTGGTGGTTTCACTGTGTCTATCCCAAAGGCTCTTGATAACTCACCACTGTGTTTGCTTCACAGTGGTAAAGGAGGTCATATCCCTGCTGCCCCCAAAGCCCCACCAGCAGCTGCTCCTGGCCAGCCATGACAGCAGCGTGCCCACGTGCATCAGCTGTGCTGTTGTGGGGAATGGAGGAATCCTGAATAACTCTGGGATGGGCCAGGAGATTGACTCCCATGACTACGTCTTCAGGTAAGGCAGCCTCCCTTCTCAGAAGGTGCACAGCTAGCTTATTGTGGCTAGCCCCTAACTGTGGCTGGATCATTTCATCTCTTCTAGCATTCCACTCATTCCCAAGTGCCAAAATGATGGATGGCAGGAGACAAAAAGTCCAAAAGTAATTGGAAAGTTACTAAATATCCAAAGCCTGTGGTCACAAATGAGTCATAAAGAGCCAACTCCACAGCGGGGGCTCTCCTGCAGATCAGGGTGCCAGTCAGAATGGGCCTAGTCTTCCCTTCCTCCAGGCTAACACTATCTTTTCCTATTAGGAGTGTGCATGTGAGGGGTTTCAGTGATCACCTAACTCTGCTCCTCTGTTTGATTTCCTTGGCTAGGGTGAGCGGGGCTGTTATCAAGGGTTATGAAAAAGATGTGGGAACAAAAACCTCCTTTTATGGATTCACAGCCTACTCCCTGGTTTCCTCTCTTCACATCTTGGGACACAGAGGGTTCAGCCACATCCCACAGGATAAAGTAAGTGAGGTCCCTGCTGTGTGCACGCACAGCTTTGACAGGATGTTGTTTGTCCGTGTGCTTCAGTTCTGCTTTTGCCACGAGGAGCAAAGGGGCTGAGGCAGCCCTTTAGCATTATCCTCAGTGAGGGGACCTGCACTGCCTTGGCTGGGAGTGAGTGTTTGCAGTGGCAAGTTGTGTCAATGCCACCCCAGCCTTATGGCATGTAGGAGCTGCATATCAGATGTTATCTCCATCCTGCTACTGT
>VYZR01067432.1:4542-16030 GCA_013400675.1 Oxylabes madagascariensis
AAAAAAAAATGGTGGCTGTAAAGGTTAAGAAATCTTCCTCAGGAGCAGGGATTTCTCCTGCTGGAGATGTGACCATCCCCTCTTCTACCGTGGTGTAGCATGGTGTACTGAGCACTTGCTGGGCACCCAGGTTAGAGATATGTTTGTATGACACTGCTATGCTTTAGCTCATTTCTCTGGCTTTGCCTCCCAAAATGCTTGCAGAACCATCCTGCCACAGCAGATTCCCATGCAAATAGTGCTTTACTTGCTGTAAACTGGTTATCTGCCCTGATAAATACTACAGCTGTACAGACAAAAACTAGTTCTGTCCTGGCAAGCACAGAAGCTGCTGCATACCTTTTGTGCCCTACAATTAGCAGTGTGTCGCTTTGTCTTACATCTGCCTACGTATTCCTATCAGGAATATGCTTAGTGCTTTCAGTGTTTGCAGAAATGGCAATGGAGCAGGCAAACAGGAAAAACGAGGGAAGAGAAAAAATTAGGAGTAGCAAGCCTCTGAAATGGTTTTCCTTTGGAAATTGTTCAGACTGGTGAGCTGAGATGCCTGTGGTGAGACTGCATTGCTCTGTGGCGCCTGCCAGTTTGCATGTACAATGAACTGCATGGTCTTTCTTCCAGGATCCCCAGTTCTGCCTTCTCCTGCTTAGTGGTCCTGAGATGGTCCACTTGTATCCCTGCCACAGGTATCTGTCATGGACAAGCCATTAGCCCGAGATCTTACAGACCACAACCTTGCTCTTAAGGAAAGAGAAAAAGCGCCTTGCAGGAGCTATGCCTTGTTCGTATTTACAGGTAAGTCCTGCCCTTCCTTTACTTGTGCTCTGTGGTTCTTCTTGTTGAGCATGAAAATGATGGTCACTCTCCTCTCTCTGTTGCAAGATCTCATGATGGACACCTGAGCAGAGAGGAGACACTGGGATCCAGCTGAGCATTAACGTCGGGAAATGGTTTCATTTGCTGCTTGTGAGAGTAGTGTTTCTCACTGACATTACGTCACTTGCTTCCTATCAGATGAGCTCTGTTGTCTTGGCCTGCAGGTCTGGGGAGCTGTACCTTTTCTTAGAACCAGGCATGGGTTGAAATGCTTTATTAAAATAGCACCTCAATTATTATGAAGAATTCAACTTCAGGTTTTTCCATGACTTCCATTGCATCTTTTTTTTTTCCCCTCCTTCTCATGCATCCTGAATACAAGTTTTAAAATGGACCTTGCTTAATTTGACCTTATCTAGTTAATTTATCTTGTGCCTGCGTTTCTAAACAATGTTAAATGGAGTACGTTTCCTTGTATCTTCCCAAGTAACTAAGTCTCCTGCAAAATTCAAACCATTAAAAGTGAGGGTGATCGGAGAAGCTCCAAGAAATAAGTGAACTTAATATAAAAATTTATAATCATGTCAATTCCACTTTTTAAACAATTTCTGAAATGTTAGTTTGCTTGAACGGCTGGTCAGAAGCACAAAGGTTAGATTAAGCTTCCTTCTTTAATGGTTTGGCTCAATGCGCCCAGCAGTATAATGTATTTTATCAGTGAGGGAAATGATATTGGTTTAAGAGGTTTCATGTAACAGTCATATCCTGGCCAAATGTAATTTTGAAAACAATCAAGGCCATTATGGCTCACACAGAAAGAAAGATAAAGACAGATAGCTGTATATGGGTTTTTAATAAGTAATTCACCCTGGGTCTTGAAACATCAGATTGCCAAGTAATATTATTAATGTATAAGCATGTTGCTAAAATCATGTATTCTTTCCCATTGGTTGACTATAGATATGTTTCTGATGCAAATATCATGTAAGTGTATTGAATCCAAGCTATGTAAATAGACTATATAGTACATCCATCAAGCAGTTGACTTGATTATTCCACACACTAAAGAGCATTTTCTGACATCAATCTACATTCTGCCTAAATAGAACATTTTTCACCAATGATATTATGCATCATTTACTGTATATTTGATACTAATTGTTCAGCATATCGATCACCTGTCACTCAGAGTTTAGTGATCTTTGCAACTTGTCCTGGCAACTTGGAAGTTGCAGGCGGTTGGTTGCCCATTGTCTGTGGTAGCAGACTGAGATTTCCTGGACAGCGCTGAAATCTTGCCCTGGGCAGGCAGCACGGAGAGGAGTTAAGTGGGGGTAAGGGCCTGCCAAATTGGTACTTGAAAAAATTACACCCTTTTGATTTTCAGAGGCAGCACACAAACACACTGCAAAGGTTAACAGATGTCACTTATTCTGCGCCTTTCTGTTTGGAAGCAATATTTCATTAAAGGGTCAGGATGAGGGCTGACCAGCACCCTTTACATGGATGAACTGTGCCATTTTGTTCTGTGAGTTCAGGATGCAGGAGGTCTGCGAGCTGTTTCTCTTTCACAAGTGGTTAAAAAGCGGGGATATTGAGGGACTGAAGAGTCTTTTTTGCATGCAGACTCTGCATAGAAGGCAGTTACTCATCAAAGGACAAAACATATTGATAGCTAAAGGATGTGGCTCTAACTATCAGAAAATCTCCAACCACCTGATAAAAAAGGATCTGTTTTAATATAAATATGTTGAACTCTGATCAATTTTAAACACCTACTTCATATATGAAAATGTGAAGATTATTTTAAAATAAGTTTAACTGCAGCTGGAGGGGAGCTGTTAATATTGACTGTTCTGTATTTCTCACAGCACATACATTATTGAACTCAAAAACTACTGGAAGCAAAGGCTTTATAAATAGGAGAAGAATATATTGATTTAATCATTTCATTTGTTCAGCAGTTCTTTTACAACATTTTTTACAGCACAGAGTGGGGACTGTCTTCTTCCCATACACTTTATTCACCAAGCAGGTCATATCTTTACTGTATTTTGCTTTATAACCCCTCTGTGTTCCAGGCCTTTCCCTTTTCAGGCTGTCATAGCTCCTACCCCCTCCATCTAAAATCGCTGGCTTTACTCCTCTCCAGATCTTTGCTTTAGTCCCAGGAGTGCTGGAATGCCAGCGGGGAGCCTTAGGGGCACTAGGGGTAGTAGGGCATGGAAGGACTGAACTCAGTGGCTCACAGGAAGGTGAGATTGAAATTTTTGATTTCAATCAAAAATTGATGAACAGTAAATTTTCTGGAAAACAGCATTTCAGTGAAATCAAAATAGGTTAGGGCGAGACTCAACGCATTTTCAGCCAAGGAAAAATACCTGGGACACAGGGGCAGGTGGCAAGAAATTTTGAAAACCTTGAGACAATTCACTCTGATATTTAAAGAACCCAAGCCTGTTGAGTCTGCTTTGAAATGCATTTCTCAATTCCAAACTGAACTGAAAGAGGGGAAAATATTATGGTAAGGATTAAAATAACCCCAAACCTGAAGCAAAACTTTGTCTGAAGTTGAATGACAAGAACTGACTGATCTGATTTAAAAAAAAAAATGGGTTTTTTTTCAGTCGCAGAACTCAAGTTTATGTTATTTTCCCAGCTTCACCCATTGAGCCCCTGGTGACATACACAAAGTGTACTGAATGTACATGCTGGCTGTTTCTTTCTCAGTCTGACCCCCAAACTATAGTCATCTGTTTCCACTCCTTTTCCATATTTTGCCTTTTTTTAGAAGAAGAAAGGATTGTAGATTAACTCAAAAACTGGGCCAAAATCACTAATAGAAAAAAAAAAAAAGGCAAGAAGTAATATTAACACTGTCTCAGTGGCTTTGCTTTTCTCAAAGGCATGATCCTACACTGCTTCTATGGGGATGTGGTTTTCCTCCTGCTCTGGAATCTGCAACCTCAGAGGTGGAGGTTGTCCATGTTCCTCATGAATTCCTGACCCTCAGGTTGCAGACTTCTGCAAAAGGCTTCTGTGAGTCATTGTGGGGACATCTGTAACCCATCATCAGGCAAGTAAAGGAAATTCTCATATTCAGATATGGGATTGCCTTTGCCGTGTATGTTTTGCTTTGAATCTTTTCAGCTGTCATTGCGGAGACCTTCTTCCCAGGGGTTATTTATAAAAGATGCTTTGATTCGGGCAGCATGTGGGTTCTATGTGTGTCAGGTAGTGCACACAGTGCACTCCCCACAGTGGCTCCTTCCTCTCTGCTCTTCCCTCCCATTCTCTGCACATTGCCTTGGCTGTCCCCTTCATCTCTGCCTCCTGGCTGCCTCCCTCCCACCCGCTGCTTCTGTCCTCCAACACCGAAGAAATTTGCTGGACCCACAGCTGTTTTTGGAGGGAGAAAATTGTGTAGCAGCAGCTGCGGCAGCAGGCATAGCAGCGAATTACATGAGGATACAGATTATCTGAGCACTTGTTTCAGAGAGGTACAGCTTATCTCAGATGTAGACTCTGCATAAGCAGTATGGAAATGACAGCAGCCCAGAATGATGCCGCTGCCTCCGTTTATTTTGGCTCTTCCCTGCTGAGGCAGCATGGCCCGTGTGGGGAGGTGGGCACAGTGTGGTCGGGGGCTTTGAACAGACAGCTGTCTGTCCTGCCTGCACCTCTGCCTGGCCCAAGCATGGGCATGGCACCCAGAGCAGTCAACGCAAGCTCCTCAGGGCAGGAAATGTTTCCCTTACTTACCCATGAAGTATCATGCAGAGCAGCAGTGGTTTATAAATAATAGATGTTTAGAAACACTCAGGAAAAAACCTTCTGTAGAATCTACACAGTGAAACCTTACCGAGGCATCCCTGAGACTGTCGGAGCCACAGGCACGGTGAGCGAAGCCGTAACGTCCCCATTCATCTCTCTAACAGCCATCACTCTCTGCTTTACATAGCTGTTTACTTTTCCAGGCATCTTATGCCACAGCATTAAGACACAACAGGGTGTGCTTTACTGGGACATTAATAATACATCGGGTGCATTGTGAGCCATGACTGCAAAGGCTGAATGACTTCAGTAGCCCAAGAAATGTATTAATGCTCCAGTAAACCACATCCGAGAGTGGTAATTCAAGTTTTATTTTGTCATTTTATTAATGATGCAACTGACATGATATTATATGTGACTCTGTCTAATGGCACATGGGCAGTGAGGGGGCAGCAAGCCACAGGCAATGCCAGGCACATCATCCTCTGTCCCCTGCATGCAGGGGGGGCAGCTTTAGTCAGGGAATTTTAACCAGCTTCATATGCTTTGAGGAAATAACACAGCAGTAGTAGAGAGAGCCCATGCAAACCTGTCTAACGCATACAGGGAGGCTGGTAATGTGATGAAAGGGCACATATAGTACCTGAAATGAGAAGATGGATCTTTTGCAAATGCCTAATGCTGAAACTAATTGCATCCTTTGGTAGGAGAACCTGGGATACTTGTTAGTCAGAGAAAGGATGAAAGATAGAAAGAAAAAGAAAGAAAATTATATCCTAAAGAATGTGAGAAATAAGGAAAGACAGACACCAGTTTATAGAAGCATCTCACCTCATTAAGCATCTTAATTCCTTTTTATTGTCCATACTGCACTGAAGCCTACAAGATGTATGCATGATTTATAAGCAGTGCTGTGCATCAGCTGAGCAGTTTTATATAGGGCTCTGAAAGGCTGAGGCACATGTGACACTCGGGTTTGGGTGGGTGTTTCTGCAGTGTAAGAATCTTGCCTGATTTCATTCATGGTGTTACTTGGCTCTGCCATACTTGCATGCTATTATTTTGATAAATAAAGTAGCTTCTGTACCAAATGAAGCCAGGTAAGTTTGAGCCCGCTTTCCTCTGATATAATTTTAAAATTAATTCATACCTTGATAGACCTACATTTCATTGAAGTCCAGCAAATAAGTCACTGGTGTTTATTTGGACCCAAGAAAGCTTTATAGATAATTTTATAGTTGTTGAATATATTTGTTCACTTTAGCACACTTTAGATTTTCTTATACTCTTGACTGTTTAGCTGTACAGTCATAAAGAAAATGTAAAACAACAATGAAAAATGCTGGTGTTCAGATCCTGAGATAAATCCAATAACAGCTGTGACAGGATTGATTACAACAGAATCAGCAAAACCTCTAGACTCTTTTTAATGTGGTTTGAGACATAAAGAAGATAATGAAAGATGTTACTTGACAGTAGTAGGATCTATGTTTAGAGCTAAAAGAAAACGACTCTGAATTTTGGGGGTTTTTATTGTTGAAACATTTTTTCCACTGCAAAATAAGGTTTTGGTCTAAATGGACATATTCGTGAAATCATGTTAATTTTGATGACATTTTCTTCCAAAACAAAAGGATATTTTTTCAAATGAACCTTTGGAAAAATTAGATAAAGTCAAAAATAAAAAGCAATTTTAGAATTAAATTATTCATGTGTATTTATTGTTTCAGTGTCATTTTATGCTATGTCACTAGCATTATTGCTTTCTGTGCTCATTTTACAGAACCTAGTCCTCTTTGCCTTCTCTTTCTGCACCTTCCTGCATCTCTGGGTAATTTCATCAGCAAGCACACAATCAGCTACTCTCCTTGCACAACTAACTTGCAGATCTACCTGTGTGCTCCTGACCTGTCTCCTCGGTCCAGCCTCATCTCTGGGCTTGTTTCCCTCTCATTTCATGTAGACGACAGTCTGTCAGCTCAAGCCCAGTGTGGAAGAGACAGAACTTTTAATCTTCCCCAATGCATGTCTTCCCTGCTAGTCCCCTCTTTGATCACAGCACACAACCTCACCACCCTGCTTGTCACTCAGGCCCGTAATTTGTGTGTCATCTTTGACTCAGACCCTTTCTCAGGTCCTCGCATCCAGGATATGGCATAATCCCACTGACTACTCCTTCTTAGCATCACTAAGGTGCTGCCTTTCCTGTCCACCCCCATGGCTGAGGCTCTTGTCTAGCATCTTCTATGTCTCAATTAGTGCAACACATTTTTTATCCAGCCTCGACAAATGCAACATAGGTCTTTTGGTGCCCACTTAAAATGACACTCTAAGTACTATGTCCTTAAGCTATCAATCTCCCATTTTTATGTCCATCCTTCTTCCCTTTCCTCTTTCAGCATTGTACCAAAAGTTACCTGTTTGTCCTCATTTTCATGCTCCAGCACAGTTTGGTTCCAGTTACCAACAGCTGCTTAGTACTGCCAGCTGGGGTGACCCTGATGCCAGCTCCATTTGCCCTTATGCTGGGGGCTCAGACTTGCACCCCCAGCTCCTCCCACTTTTGAGGGGACCATCCTGCAAGCAGCCACCTTGCATCTTCCTCCCCATCCCACAGTGAAAGTCTCTGGGCCCTCTTTTCCTAACTAGCCCTGAGCTCTTTGTTTGTTGCCTGTCCTGTCGCTCACTATCATCCTGTTTCCCTGTGTAAAGGAGGCACCATTTATTTTTTGTGCCCCACTTCTGTCTCTTGCCTTATGTTGTAAGGCTTTAGGAGCATGTACCATCTTTCTATTTTGCCTAATAGTTTGAGGTTCAGCCCACAATCAGGTCTCATGGGGTAGAAGTCCATTATACTCACACACATACACATTATGATAATATAAGCAGTTACTCTTCATTAATATTATTAGTGTTTGAATATGGCATGGTATTTATCAACCCAGGCCCTTTTATTACTTATTTAATATTCTACTGTTTTATTATCCTCAACTTTTATATTATTATTTTTATTTGAATAATCAGCTTTGATAGCTATTAAGCAAATATTTGAAGCCTCTTATTCTCTAGATCAAAGTATCTCCTACTTCTGTTATAATGAAATACTTGAATTCTTGGACAGTCTGAACAGAAAACTTAGGTAAGAGTCAAAGTGTTTCATTACAAACAACGAAGAGATGCTTTGATCTAGAGAATAGGATTTTAACTATTAAATTTTTATCTTTAAGATAAGATCTAGCACAATAAAATACATTGTAAATAGAAAGTGAAATCACAGTAAAGTTCAGCTATTATATTGCATAATTTGCAGAATATGTTGGGGAAACTTATTCACATGTCAGAGGTGTGTCAGAAGCCTCCCTGGCCCACACCCTCAGATGCTGTGAGTTTCAAAATTCAGTACCAAAATCTCTAAAACCTTGAATTTAAAGTTGAGAGAACATTCCTGGGAGCTTCCTGTGATGGGAAGGTCCACTCAGGCCAATGCTACAGTTGGTGGTGGTCCTGCTGTGCAAAGGGTGATTACAGGGAGTCTCTGTGGATCCAGCTAGAGCAAGCCACAGCTGCTGCTATCATGACCCTACAGCCTCTTTGGGAAATCTCAGGTTTGCACTGTTAAATTTCAACTGACTTTTTTTAGGTTTGTTTTTTTTTTAATTCTTTCTATCCTGGCACATTTTGATGCCTGACGATGCTCTCATTTACAGTGGGTGTGAAATAGCTGCCTTTCCCATGAACAGTTACTCAGGTTCTGGGTTTTGACCAGCTCTTGCAAGTATATCATTTACACTTCCACCTAAAATACACCATTTTGCCATTTTACTTTGCTAACAAAATGCACTTTAGTGTGGATATTTTGCAATGTCACCAGAAAGTGGGAGGAGAAGAGTGTTAAGGACTGCCAAAAAAAAAAAGGGGGGGGGAAAAAATACTGTGAAAGATATATTCACTGTATACACATGGAAGAGCTATCTTTTTGCAGAGATTTCCCCTAAGCCATGGCAAAGGTGGCCACTACTTAAAGAATCCTCCCTGTTCCTGCTCAGAAATCCATAGCTATCGCCTCTTTCAGGGAGTGTGAGGTCCATGGAGGTGCTAAGCTCCCAAAGATCCTTTTGGGAACCAACAGATGATGGATTAATATATTTCATAACAATCTCCATGGAGACCAAAACCAGGCTGGCGTGCTCCAGACTGATGGTGATAGAAAACCTTGTTGGCAATGTGGATTAGTGGGTGCTCCTCTCAGAGTCAGAGGCTACCCTGGATGATGTCGTTTATCTCAAGTGTAAATCAGATGTGACTCAGCGGCAGACGCTGCACAGCCAAACATGCAGAAAAGTCGCGTCAGTGTTGAATCAAAGCCTGAAACGCAGATCATTATTTCAAGAGAGTTATGAGAATGCCATGAGTTTCAAGAAGATGATCGGCGCTGCTGAGGAAGTGAAAGCCAAGAATTAGAGATATACTGATAGGAAGCTCTTTGGATTTATTAACTGTTTTGTTTGGACTTATTAAAAAGGAATGACACCTGTTAAAGTGTATCACAGGAATGAGCTATCTAGCAGCCCCAGGGCTGTGACTGAAGGGGAGCTCTGTGATAAGGTGAGGACTCTCTATTGCTTTCCAATGACGAGGTACTCAGTAAAAAAAGAGAAGGTTTTGCTTTATAAATTGCTTGTTCAATTCAAGAGTTTTCTCAAGCAAATGGCCCAATTTTCATGAAATACATATATTTGGGCATCAGTCTGAGACATTTCTTGTGTTCTTATGACAATTCAAAGCACTCCCATAGCTGTATTATTTAAGGATGATGCGCACTGGCACGTCTGTGTGAGTGGGGACAGGGCAGGAGCCAGGCCTGCCAGGGCAGCAGGTCTTCCTGCCTCCTGAGGGGCATTTACTGTGGAGAACATGGCCGTACCCAAATCATTGCCACTGCTGTGGAGAACAGGGACAAATGGTAGTAGTTTGACCATTCCTTTTTGCTATCTCTTCACAGTGGTATTTCAGGTTGCTGAACTGCAGGCTGTGCCCTACGTCAGTACTTACTGAAGCATTTCTGTATTTACCGGTGCATTTCAGCTGCTGTGGGAAAGAGACATGCTCCCTCCTCCCCATCTTTCCACCGGCCTCCTCCTGCACATCTTGCAAGCTTTGCATAAGCAAGAGCCACAGCTGAAGCAGCCTGGGGCTGCCCCCACCAGCAGGAGCATCCGATCCCTTTCTGTTCCCTCTTGCTGTCTCTCTCTCAGTGTTTAGTCACTTCTTGGTGTCAGCAGCTTTCTCTCAGTGCACAAGCGAACTGGGTACTCGGAGGTTTGGTTCACTCACTGTACACACACACCCCTGGGTCCTTTCGGAGAGGTGTTTCTAATCCCCTTTCCGTGAGGGTGTGTTTTCCCCCCTGCTGCCAGCTGTGCCCCCCGGCACCTCACTGCCTCCAGGGTTTTCTACGGTGTGTCTTAATAAGCGAGTACAAGTCACAAGGTAAGATAAATCTTTTCATCTCCTTTTGTTACGTCTGTAACAGCCTTTGAGTCATGTCAAAACAACTCTGGGCTCACTTTTCTGCATTTAGGAAACTCTTCTTTACCAGTGTACACTTTAGACTGTGTAAAAATGAGGCGATTTCTTTTAAATGGTAACTGTCAGTGAGAACTTTGAGGTACAAAAAATGTAATGCTGCTGCATGGAAGGTCAAAGAGCATAGTTTGATAGGTTCTAAAATACTTCTGCAGGTGGAGTTCCAACATATACCTGAGCTATTTACCATGCCCATTCAACTAATTGTTTATATTCACACCATTTTCCTTTTCAGTTTAAAAGTAGTGATATGTTGAACCCCACCAGAAAAACTGAGATTCAGCTGGCTACCTTTCTTTTTTGGAAAATAATCATTCACTCCCCCTATGATATGGCATTAGGAGAACATCAGATCAGGCATCCTTTTTCACAGTTTTCCACCACTGCCCCATGGGGATGTTTGGTCCTTTGTGCATACTCTCTTTTTTTTTTTTTTTTTCATTTCGGCAAACTTCATTGCATCTTATTATTATTGAAAGTTAGAGAAGAGATTGAAGACTGATTACAAGGATATGGTGTACCATAGGAAAAGTCTAGTTATATAAAAGCTTTGTTTAGAGTCAACTACTTTGTGTTCTGAAAAAGCTACTGCAGACATCCCTGTTGTTTTTATTGATCTTATAGATTCAGTACTGGGTCATTTAGAGTTTGGCTCTGCTTTGGAGACTGGCATACTTTATTTGAATTTGCTCGAAATTCAACAGATTAAAGTGATCTGGCAGCTTTTTGAATGTTGGCCTAGAGAAAGAAATAGTTTCTCATACAAGGTGAGACAGCTGTCTCCAGAAGAAGTTATCACTCCACATTGTCACCAGATTTCCCGATGCCCAGAAACTCTGGTCAGATAGAAAGCTCTGCCAGGCAGCCTGGCAGGTGGCACTGGGGCCAGCATCCTGTGCTGCAGGCACTTCTCTTCCTGCTGGCACTGTGCCTCCCTCTGGGGCTTCAATCAATTCAGATCAAGCAAGTCCTGAAGATCAGCTGGGAATCCAATCCCCAACTCCCTACGCCATGAACCTCGCTTTCCAAATCTTTACTGCAGTGGCATTTTATGTATTTTAAACAGAAATGTTTCAAAACTGTGATATTCCCAAGGATATAGAATAGTGCTGTAGTTGCTATTTTACTTAATATTAAAAGGTTAAAAAGCCCATGAAAACATATAGCTCTGTGGAAATTAATGATGCTTATCTCTTGTAAACTACTGCTGTGTATGTACCTATCCACTCATAATGTTTTAAAATATACATAGCAGAGTGCAGATAATGATAACACATTTGATTTTATCGGCTACAAATATATATATATATAT
>VYZR01067482.1:0-12077 GCA_013400675.1 Oxylabes madagascariensis
ATTTTTGCAGCCAAAAGAAAATAGGGAATTCTTTTCAGATGGCAGGAATGTAACCGTGACATTTAGTCACTTGCTAGTTCTGCTTCCCAGCTATGTCTCTCCACAGGAAAGCCCCTGGACAGAAGCACCCTCCAGGCAGCATTGCAACATGTGTGTGCTCAAACTCTGGTGTCTAATCCCACTCCTGTGGCCCCCGCTTCAGGTCCTTGGGAAACAGGGGTGGTTTGGGGGAGATTCAATCCCTCAGATTCTCCCTGTGCCTTGGCTGCCTTAAACAGACGCATGTGTGTGTCTGGGAAAAGGGCAAACCTGCAATTCTGGCCCAAGGCTGCTCAGGGTCTGACCCCAGCTGAGAACAGCAGAGCTCCACTCTCTCCAGGAGAGGATGGCATCACTGCCCTGCATCGGCTCCTGCGCTGGGCTCAGAGCAGAGGGGAACCAACACCACCTCTCCAGCTCCGAACTGCAGCCGCTGACCACTGCCACAATGAGAAATCACACTTGCTCCAGGTTGAGCTGCAATGATGGGTGACCCTCTCCAATGGCTTTGAAGCACCCCCAGCCTAACAACGCCACCACGAGAGCAGCCTGATCTGTGCTGTCCTAGTCCCCACCAGGCTGTGGCTGCGTGTCCTCCAGGCACTGTGCATGCTTCCACCACTGGAGAAAGAGAGCAGCCCAGCTGGGGTTACTCCAGTGCAGGGCAGACTGCACACCTTGCACAAGCCCCAGGTACTGGNTATTTATGGGGGCCACTGCATTTCAATTACAAGCAGTTTTTTAGGTCAGCTGAGACATTTTAGTTCTGCTAGGGCAGATCAGCTCCAGGGGACAGGATACAGCTGACTACGCCAAGCCGGAGGCTCAACCCTCCCAGCACACCCCGTAACTAAGGATAAAAACAGATCTGGGCAGGGCTGTGCTTCCACTGGGCACAGCCCAAGTGATGGGACCTTCCTTCTGGCCACAGCTGAAGCCTCAAGACACAGGACAGATGTACACAGATGTCACTGTGGGTTTGTTTGCCTCTCCCAGCACCTGAAGCCCCACTGCTGGAAGTCAGGGCAGCTCACCAAATAAAGAAGATACCTCTGTGAGCAGCCAGCAGACCAGGGAAATGTGCTTTGGAAATCCCTGAAATCGTGGGCTGCATGGTATCAGCAGCATGATAGGTTCCCGAAGCACTGTTCCCACCTCGCAAGGCTCACTCCATTCGTAAATTCTCAATTTGTGCACTGCTGGGTGTCACCTAAGGCCAGATTATGAATGTGACAGACATTCGGCCAGGTTCATCGACTGCCCCGTCATATCTGCACTGCCCAAGCACTTCCAGTGTGGTCTGAATTTGAAAAGGTCAGTTTCAGCATGTGCAGGACCAGCCTAATGGCCAGGAGTAAGATAACAAATCCTTGAAACAAGCATGATAAAAAAATAAACAGAAAAATGGAGGAAAGCAGCAACTGAATTCCACAACAAACATTACTAGAACAGAACCTTTCCAACCATCTGAGATTAGAAGAATCTATGTCTGCATTTGCATCTTTTACTCTTTGTACAGGGCACATTTTGTTAATGCTGGAAATTTCTGTTTCAGTCCTTGTTACTCATTTGGCCATTGTCCAGGATGAGGGTCACAATTCTCAAGAGGGCTGAGCAGCAACCAAACCACTCCGTGCCGTGGGATCTGCAGGAACTCTACCACCTCACTGGTCAGCTTTCTTGTCGAACTCACTTCATCCAAAAAAAACAAGTCAAGCCTGGGTCACAAAGGTAGGGCTGAGCAGAAAGGAAGGATCAGACTCAAAATAAGAATCCCTGTCCAACCACAAGTATCTGAAGCAATGTTCATATAGCAAACACTGGAATGACCAGCAAGCAGTACACCTGCCCTTACGAGCAGGGCAAATCTCAAGACAACATCAGCACTTCTAAAAAGGGATTAAAATAAAAGCACACTGAGTCCACGGACAACATTTGTTTAAAAGCCATGTGAGAGGTGGTAAATTTCTGCAGGCTGACCCCCCACAAATGTAAGCAAGGGAAAGTTATCAGCTCTGGGCTCCCAAAATATTTACTCAGTCTAACATTACTCTGACTACACTCAATCAAACATTTCCAGAGTCCCATGCCACCATAACTCAAGTGCACAGCACCCTTTCACAGGGGTATTTCCAAGCACTTCACTACCATAAAAGCCAACAGTGTCCTTGCAAGATAGGAAACCCATTCTAATGGGGAGAGGAGACTGAAAGTGTGCAGCCTTCACTGCACAAGGGTCAGATCTGAACAGTGCATCAAACTGAAATTGTAGGAGTAATTACGAAGCCTAGATGAACAGTCGGAACTAAGTAGAGAATAAGAGGCTGAGAGAAGACTGCATTGTGGAGCAGACTGGAGCATTTAAGTGGCTGCAACTGAGTTAAAACTCGGGTTTAGATCTCATCTGGCCAAAAGCCACAGCTTGGGAAGCACATCTGGCGGAGGATGTCAGTATACTCTGTGTGTTTCCTCAAAAAGGCTTGGAATACCAGTTCTTATTTTTAGTACTATTTCCATTTCTTCATGTAATGAGTTCAGTGTTTCAGGCAGCCCTAGAGGAGCAGGAAGGACAAGTCCTGTAATAAAACTAATTAATTCATGTGGAATTTCTTGCCACTATTGTGAAAGTGGACAAATTCCTCACTTCTGAAAAGCTGCCCAAGTGGCCATTAATCTGGCTGTGGTCACAAGCAGGATTCCTGTGGCCTTCTGCAACACCCAACCAGCCCCCGGGACAGAGCCTGCAGAAACCAAAGTGGATGTTGTTATTTCCTCACACCGGCTCCCACAGCCTGAGTTTTACCAGACAAGATAGTTGCTTCAGAGGGCTCTGTGCCAAATTCCTCCCCGTACCCACAGACCAACCATGCCTCAGTTATGTGCAGAGAGGTCTAGACCTTCCTAGACCTCCAAAGTCAGCCCAAAACAGGCACTTTGGCTTTATCCAAAGCTCTGCAGACCAGCTGCTTTCCACCTGCCCAGTCTTGGCCAGAAAGAAACAGGGTACCAAGTTTGTCCTGGAGACATCAGAAGTTGTATTCCCAGCACTCAGCTGGGTGTGCAAGGAAGTAGAGCTTTACAGGTCCCATCTGCAGGCAGTGGGAAGCTGGGCTCCTCTACAGAGAAATTCCAGGCAAGAGTCTAATCAACCAAAATCCCTCAATAATGCACAAGAATTAATGGAACCTGAAAGCTTGGGGTGACAGGGTCTGTGAGGTCTGGCAAGGAAAAAATGGAGAGAATACACTGATTTTAGTTACTAAAATCAACAACAAAATTACTCAGAATTCCCATAGTGAGCTGACCTGTAAGAAGGCACCATTTTGCCAGAGTCTCACTTTTCTCTCCCAGTTCCAGAGTGCTCTTTAAATTCAGTGATGGATTGGTTGGCATTCAGTGATGGATGGCTAATTAATTGGAATTAATTAGCCTCTAATTAATACCTGTATTCCTGACCCAGCATCCTGCCCCAGGAATGGCAATATTCCCTAAACACCACTAGAAAACCAGATCTTCTGCTCCAAATGATCTCTGTAATGGTCTGTAACAAGCTGGATTTCTGCCTAAACAAAATCCTGCCCAAACCACCCCTGCAGAAGCCGTGGAAGCAGTGCTGTTCATTATGGCCAAAAGAAGAGGCACCCTACCATGGCCAGCCCTTGCTCTAGGCCTCCTCATTCCAGTTTCCATCTTTTACTTGTTCATTCACACCACAGTCAGATCAAGATGGTCCAGCAGTGGTTTTGCTGTCATTCTATTTATCAAGGTCAGATGAAGTTCAGACAAAAAGAAGAGGCCCTCTACACACAACAGACCATATCGAAATCATGACCTTTAGTTACTGGTGGGAACTATGCTAGAAGTAAGACTGTTGGAGCCCAGTAGTGCAGAGAGAAAAGGATCCACAAAAGGAATGTTGTCCTTGATCATCTGGACTAAGAGAAGCCTTTTCAGAGCCTGGGATAGAGCCTGGAGCCTCCACCCTTCAGAAGGCAGTGTTAAGTCTCGTTACAGTGCCATCACTCAGCATTTTCCTCACACCGGTTCAGCTGCAAACCTAGACTAGCAAAGCAGCTACTGAGGGAAGGTTGGATTGCAGCACCCATGAGCAGTGTCCCCACGTAGCAAGATATGATGCACCAATACAACTGGAATTTGTTTTTAGCACAGGCACTGCAGAGTGAGCAAGGAGGAAGAGGAGGAACTAAAAACAGCCACGGAAAGTCCCAGGGCTGTTGGGTCAGCTTCACTGTGAACAGAAACACCACGGTGGCTCTAGCCTTCACACCAAACCCTCCCAGCAGCCAGGTCCCAGAGAACACAAACCAGGCACCCTGGGGAGCCTCTGAACCAGCTGTCCTGGATTGTCCACAGCCTTGGTAGCTACAGTCACAGTCAGGGCAAGGAGGAAAAGCCCCAGCACCAGCTCTGGGCTCCAACAGTGGGAGGATGGAGCCTCAAGCCAGCCACTCACCCTGCTTGTCCTCTTCACTGAACCTGAGTTTTTCTCCCCATTTCTGCTTGTTTTTGAGAAGCTGGAGGGAGGTGACCCCCTGGAAGCAATGGGAGAGGAGCGTTCTCCCTTGGCTCAGTCTGCAGCCAAATGGCGTGCTGAGCACCGCAGACAAAACCTCTTGGGCTGAAACAGAAAATGATCCAACACAACTTTTCACGTACAAAAAAAAGGCAGATTCTGTCCAGTTTCACTGGAGCAAAATGTGGGAATTCTTAAAAACAGGGCACTCCCTACTCCTTACAAGAGCCTGGTCACACTGAGGACACATACCTGATCTTTGAAGGTACCCAAAAGGTCCTAAAGGGCACCCAAAACCACAAAAACACTTTCAACAACTCACCAGCCACCTCAGACTGAGCAGTAAGCACTCTTGAAGAAATGGATGTCAGATGCTCACCCTCTTCTAGTTAGAAAACAGCAACGACAAAACAAGGGAAGGAAGGCTTCAATCTCCTCACCAAGCCAAGAGAAATTCATCAGCTTGGACTTAAGTCTTCTACAACTAGCCAGGAGAGCTGAGACCAGACTTCTGGCTGAAGTCTGACCAGCAACATCATACCAGGAAATCTTGCTGTAGTCTGGAGCAAAAATACTGGGCAAAGCTTTATGAATTTTCATGATATTACAGGACATGTAATCCCATACATGAGGTCACGCAAATGCGTGCAATGCACTGTGTGTCAGTGTTGTAGCCATCCCGCATCACAAGGACAAGCTGCAAGGAGGTACACAAAGACACCTCTTTAAAATTGCCTCCAGCCAGCCTTAACATGTTGAAAATATTATAAATTTCAAGGGCAGAGCATTAGAAATACCCTCATCCCACCTGAGCTGGTTAATCTGCAGAAAACTGTAAGAAAAAGCAGGGATTTCTACACAGTCCAATTCCCACCAGTGCTTTGTGTCACTCTCAATTACAGTCCAGAATGAAATACCATGAAATCGTTCCTTGCAGCCGGCAGAATTAATGGGATCTTTGACTACAGAGAGCACCAGGCAGTGAACTTGTTCCCTTACCAGCCAAGAGGCACAGTGCAGCTTTCTTCAGAATAAAAGCTGCAATGTCAGAGGACAGTTCAAGGCTTATAAAAGTGACCTGATGTCTCCCAGTATTTCAGTCCATAACAAAGGCACGTAATTCCTAATCCTTTCCTTCCTCAAACAATTTATTTCTACCATAAACTGATGCAACAAGAGACTTTATCGTCCCACTGGTATCTCACTAGATGACATGTCTGGCAAAACACTGAACAGAAATCAATCAATAATGCAATTACAAAGAGCTGTCAAATGCTGGGCTGCAGCAAAGCTCCGATAACTGAGCACTAACCCTTTTCTCCTCAGCCTTTGCCTAGGACAGCCATCACATCGCGTGTTCTTGTAATTAGGTGACAACTCAGCGTTTAATGAGGTCACGCTTGGCCGGTTTTTGAATGAGAAACACCTTCCAGCTTGCTGGCAGTGACTGCTAAAAGTAGGCAGAGATGTTTCAGTCAGACTTGGTCTGCTGAAGGTAGTTTGTCGTAGCGAAAAGAATAGTAAGACTAGATTTGAAATCTGATCAATTGGCAGAAAACTCATCCTTCCAGAAAAGTGAAGATTAGGTTGGGTAAACTTCTTATCATGGCTCTGTGGCTCCAAACAAAGACCAAGACTTGTATGACAGAGCATGAGAATGTGCAAAGGGAAAGAAGGGGCACACAGCTGCCATGACATCATCTCAGCAGAATAATCTGCACAAAATGTTAGAACCACTAGAAAGGATTTTTCCTTCTCTCACAAGTCTACAGCAGGCCCACGCACCATGGTCAGCCTCCCAATCCCACGGCACACTCAGCAGCCATGAGGCACCGCGCTGGTGCACACATGTACTACATACAGCTCCCTGCCCCGGGAGGACACGGGGCACTAACGCAGGCCCCAGGACAAACCTGCCCCTTGTGGCAGATGCAAACAGCCAGAGAGGACAAGTTGGAAAGCCAAGCACAATGTGTTCAGTACATGCTGCTAAAGGACACCATCGCGGCGGCACAGATTCCAGCAGCACCTCCCCAGGGGAGAACCGGGATGAAGATGGGTGGAATCGATAGTGGAACTGCAAGGAATTGCAATGGATTTGCATCTCTCTAATACAGAAAGGGTCTCCTAAGCAGATACTTGATCACAGTTACGTATCTCACCCAATTCAAGGAAAGAAAACAGGAATTCTTATGCTGGAAAACTCAGTACACCACCAAGCCCACCTTTCCTTCTGTAACAGAAATGCTTTATACAGCATTTTTACATTCTGCTTTGGCCTTCCTCTTACTCTGTCTGCTTAGAGCAAAAGATCCTCCCTGAAGGAGTCCCAGCAGGAAAGGCAGATGTTACCATGCTCAGAAAGCTTAGAATTGTCCAATCCAAATAGAAATGCAAAAAATCCACCAAGGAAACTGCTGTTTCTCCTAGCCCCATAGCTCAGAACACATTACCAGGAAAAGCAGGTATAGGAATGCTGCTGGGATGAAACCCTGCCTTCACAAATCCAGTTGTGTCTGTGGATAACAGCGGCAGCTGCCCATTGGGCAGATAAATTAAACCCAGATGATACTGCAGCCAGGTCGTATACAGAGCCACACACAAAGACACCTCTCACATTCCAGTTTTCACTGTTTTGCCTCCTGAATTGTTTATCTCAGCTCAATTCCTGGATGTGGATAAAACAAACGACATGCACTTTCTCACAGACGGGGCTTCTTGGTGTTCCCTTGACAAATACCATACTCAGTGACTATAAGCCTGAAATCCAGAGGAAAGGAAACAACTGCAAAGGGCAAGAAGGAAACAGATCATTTGCCAAGGGACAGCATGAAAACACATTTCTGCTTTGGGTCAGAGCCTTGAAATCTTCCCAGGCTTCCCTCTCCCTTCCAAACCACCATTTTCACACCAGCAGCACTCTCACCACGTCAAACTCCAGTGAGACTGTGGCAGGGGGTAGCATTATTTTCAAGAAGCTACTTCACAAAGGTGTTATTTACTGTCTCAATACTTAAAAGATGACCAGGTTAGCTCTTGACCAGACACTGCTGCCACGGACAAGCGTGAAGACCTGGTCCACCTACTGGCAAAGCCCCAGAGGCAATGAGGACGTATGAGCTGCGTGGTTTTCTCATCCACCTATCATCCCTACAGCTGTTACTAATTGCATTTGACTTTTAATAATCTCTTCCAAGGCAAGGAGCTGTGCAGATGTTCGGCTTATCCTGGGCAGAGGCACTGTAGTGGCTATAGACATATTAACACACTCCTGTGGATTTGGTTCTGGTAGTCAGCTTCCCTGGCGTGTGGTAATGCCCAAGCTTGCATCAGCCAGGCTGAAAGCCTGGTTGCTGCACTTGTAACTAACCTCCCTCTTGCTCATGTGCTTCCAGCACAGGATGAGGGGGACACTCACAGCCTGGCTCTCCTCTACTCCTCACCCACATTTTAGCAACACAGGACTTTCAGGGCATCCACTACTGCATTGGACCCAGCAACATGACTGACAGGGTCAGAAGTTGTGGGGGCAGAAGGACAGATACACACATGCACATGCAGATCATGTAGGATGCTTCATGTCCTTATAAAAGCAGGAGAAAAGCAGAAGTCTTCCTGGCAATTCAGTAGAGATGAAAAATGCATTCATAGCATTACTGGCATGGTTTTCAAGTTGCTGTTAAAATTCCAGTTACATTATGCTACCTCCAACCTCAGAGTCTTCTGTGTTTTCAAGCAATACATTAAACTGTCTTTTAGCAGCTGCCTGCCAAGGGGAAATGAAGGTTTTGACATCTGACCTGCAAGGAAGGATGTGTGGCATTTGGAGCTACCCAAATAAGGATTTTAGTTGGATGCTGAAACAAGCTGTGTTTTTAACAGTTAACTATTTTGACGCTGTTTTTGTGTCATGGGAGTTCAAAGTAGAGACCCTGGTCAGGTGAGTAAGGCAACCCCAGCCCTTCAAGTTTAAGTTTGCTGGGAGCCACGTTCTTTGCACAGCTCTCTTCCCCTTTGGAAAGGTTACTTTGCACTGGCATGGACTGAAAAAAACACATCAGTTTTAATAAGTACGTGAGATTCCAAAGCAGGACTCATTAGCTAGCGATGGGCTCTGAGACATACCCACTAAATTAGTACAAGTATCCCCACAACAAAATGATACTACAAACACAATTGAACTGAACTGGCAAAGGGAAAAAAATTCTCATAACTGGTCAGCTTTGAACAGTGGCTCAAGAACTATTTTTTCAGAGTGGAACAAGTTTTATTCCTAGGATCTTGTCTCCATTTGGAGAAAATATGCTTTTCAGCTTTTCTCATAGTTTGAGCAAGACAATCTAGGGCATTTGTTGACATCACTGAGATCTGCCCTGCTCCACCTCTTAGCGTAAGTTCTCGCCTGGGAGCAGCACTTGGCATCCCGCTGGGCACCCTGCTGCACCTTGAGCCAGTTCAGGTCATTGATCTGACACTTGTTTTCTGGGGCTGGCTTGCAGCAGGACTATGACCTGAACCAGCCTGAATAAGGTGAGAGCTGAACCCAGCAGAAGGGCGGGCAAAGGACATGGGAGCTGAGAGATGGAAAACAGCACGTAAGCCCTGATTCCAGTTCATCACGGCTAAAACAGAAGGCAGGATCCCCACCCTCTGGCTGAGATTGGAGGGGTTGAAGGACCCCAGTGGTACCTAAAATGCCTCTCAGATCACACTATGTCTACGAGACCCATACGGCCACCTTAGGCCTGTTTTGAATGGAAGGTGGCTGCAGGGACTGAGACATTTTCTGCCAGGACACAGACTAACACAATGAAAAGACAGTCCTCACTCTGCTCCCTGTGTCTTGGAGAACGTTGGACACATCATTTACTTCATCTGCAAAACACCATGATAATCTTGCTGAGGTGCTGAGAGAATAAACACACTCAATAGCAGCAGGAGCTCTGCGAGCTCTGCACACACAGTAACAACCCTGTCCCAAAGGCAGGCAGCTCCAGTCAGAAGTGCAGGAATTTGTTACACCATGACCTGAAACAAACTGCAATGGAACGTGGTCCAGAGGCACCAACCTACCTAAAAGGCCCAGATCCCTGTAGATGCTGAGTCTCCACCTCACTCCCACCACTGATGGAGGTTGATGCACTCACCTCCCTGGGGAGGGTAGAAGTTCTCAGACTGATTTCCACAGACTGCTGCTATTTTGTTCCAACATTCCCAACATCTCCAAAATACCCAAAGCCTCTTGTGCAATGAGCAACATCCCTTGCTTCTTAGCTACATGGTGGTTTATGTTACTTTCCGCCTACAACCATTTCAGGATTGGCTTTACAGACGTTAGTGGAAGACTAAACAATGCTGGAGCCATAGCAGGAGAATTTGCAGAGTTTTATTCCTTGTTTCATTTGGGCAATCCTTCTGCCTCTCATCAGGGACAAAAAAACTTGCCAACCTCTTAATTCAGGAATAGCACGAGCTCTGCATTCCAGTCCTGAATCAGCCAAAGAAGCCTTTTCAAGCTGGAAAGGGGAAAAAGGGTAAATACCTTTAAGCACATTAAAAAAAAAAAAAAAAAGGCACCACAAAACCAACCACACCAAAAAACCCTTAACACCTGCTTTTTGCAAGCAAAAACTTGCTCTTGGGGCACTCTTGAAACTGGCTTAACATCAGCATTTGAAAGCAAATTCCAGTCCCTGCTCTTTTGGGTGCCAGAGTGCTTTCCCTGTCACTGCTTAAAACGAAAAGCAAACTCAGCTCCCCCATATATGTTTAGCAAGCACAGTGCAGATGGGATCAAAGATGAGAGTCTGAAGAGTATCAAGTGAAGCTGGCAGATTCGGATTTTGTTTTTGTTGTGGGTTTGGTTGTTTTGGTTTGGTTGAGATTTTTTTTCCTAATGGCTACAACAACCTGTTAAAAGTTTTGTAATCTGAAGAGTACAAACCCTTTTGGATGTCCAAGCTTCTCTGCCAAGACATGCTCAACTGTGAATATTCCAGCTGCATGTTTCACATCACGCTGGTTAAGGATGTGCCAGTATTTTTATTACTCACCCCCTATGGATATTACAGAGCACCACATACATTATAGGGTTCTTAAACTGTGCTATTTATGTCTGTGTGTATTACCTACAAAGATACAATCAAATAAATCACACTCATTGTGAAGGAATATCAAATCAAGGAAAATACTGAGTGAAATTAACATAATTCTGAATTAAGGTCTGCAAGAGAAAAAAAGAAGCACTAACTCAGAAAATCACCTCTCAGCCCATCACTGCAATGCCCTCCACCCACCCCAGCTTTTTGTAAAAGTGTAAGCCTGGAAATCAGCGCCAAATTCCTTAAATCTAAATGCCCTTGGCTTCTTCTGAGGAGTCTAAAATTCATTCCCTTGACACTCATACTCTGTAATCAAGGAAGATTTCGCACCAACATTGTTTTTCAGAGTCCCAGCTCTCCACAGCCCTTCACAGTTGGGCAAGGGAGCAGGGACAGGAGAGGGGACAGGAGTGGGAAGAACAGCAGTCACAGCCTGGCTGTGCATAGCAGCAGCTTGAAACGTACAAAGCTCTCCGTGCTGCTGTTTTTCCTTCAATCCGCTCTCTCCATCTCTCCTCCTCGAGCGGAGCAGCGTGCACAGGTACCCGGAGCAGCGTGCACAGGTACCTGGCTGCATTCCCACCCTCACGGAGAGGGAAACCAAGAGGTACAGCCCGGTTCAGAGCACTTTTAAATAAAGCCTCAAGAGGGAAGGGAGGGAATTCAAAGTCGTGCTGCTGAACTAGTTATGCAAACAGGGTCAAGAGCCCAAGTCATAGCCAGGGGAGCAAAACCAGCAAGGCAGCAGAAGTCAAGGACGGGTGATTACAGAGGAGAAAGTGCTGGTTTCTATTTCCAGAGCTGATTTGTCAATTCTCAACATTCCACGAAAAAAGGAAAGAGCTTGCAGTTGATCGCACGGGAGAGGAGGCATGAATAAAAGCCAGCACTGCTGCATCGGCAGCCCGAGGAGCGCTCCCTCCCACGGCAATCACAGCAACAGGTCGGGAGCCTGTTGATGTCCCTGTCCCCGGGGCTGTGCCCCGGGAGAAGCTCCTCGTGTCCCTGCACCCAGTTCCCGGGGCAGGGGGGCCCGAGGGGCCGCGAACCCCACGGGAGCTGGCAGAGGTCACTTCATCTCCACGGTGGGCTCTGCTGGAAGGGTGGGCATAAGGAACAGGTTCCTCACACAGCAGGGCCCCCGCAGTCCCTCAGCTTCCCTCTGCCCACCAGGCCTCCCACACCACCTCTCTCAATATCTTTGGGGCATCCATTACCCTTCAGGGTGGTTTTACTCCTCCACTAAACACAAATCTGAACATTCACTTCTCTCTGCCCACCAAAGGACCTTCCCCACCCCTCAGCGGCATCTCCCCAAAGTTCACACGGATCTATTTCCATGGTGGATTTTTTTCCCTAAAAGACCCCAACCTCCAGCCTGCACCCTGGAACAGTCCCTGCAT
>VYZR01067496.1:0-12563 GCA_013400675.1 Oxylabes madagascariensis
GAGTGCTGTCAGACTTGTGTAAAACCCACACTCCCAGTGAGCCCCACTCCCCTGGCTACTGGCTGGCTGTTCCCTTGGGGTGTGATCTCCAGGCCTTTGGGATTAGTTATGCTGGGGTCACTCTCCTTTATCCCTGCCAGAACAACAAGTGCACACAGGGGGGCAATCTCTGTCTTCCAGCAGCGTGCCATATGTGAAAGGGACTTCTTCATCCCCAGCTGACAGCTCGGGATGCCTTTTCCCCCTCAGCCCTGTGCTGGGATTGAGTCGGAAATGCCACTGGGTGGGTGTAATTGCTCCTGGCTGGAGTTACTGTCTCAGGCTCATAAAACCAATGTTCCAGCAGAAAATCCTTTAATTTCTGTGAATTAGGGGAAACCTGAGTAGCAAACTCTAACAATGTGTTTCATTTAATTCCTAAGCCCAGAGCATTCCTGGGTTATTTTATCCTCTAGGTTCCTTGTGTTCCCTCCTCGGACATAGTATGGTGGTTAGTTCCCTTTCCCTTGCAGTCAATGCCCCACATCACCCAACAATCCAACCATTTTGGGTAATTATCCTGCATTAATTATCCTGCCGTGGGTTTCTGGCTGTGTTCTCTTAGCTGTGATGTGCAACTCCTGTGCTGGCCCGTGCTCAGACACCCAAGGGGAAGGGAGCACTGGGCCATGGTGGATCCTCTGGTGTCTGCTAAGGGATGTGTTGTGTTCACCCCACAAACCCTTTGGCTCCTGACAGATTACTTGCTTTTACAAAAAAAAGTGCAGAGGTGGCTGAGCTGCAACTGGCAGAAGGGCTCAAAAACTCATTGGGAGAGACTGAAAGGCAGTGCAGTTGTTTACACACAGTTTCTTCAGGAAACACAGCTAAAAATGGCAGCACCTCTCTCCTGCAGGGCTGAGAAGGGGTGCAGTTCATCCTGGAAAGCTGCCTGACTCCCTGTGTGGCTGTGACAGTGATTTCTAGCTAGCAGGCAGGCAGGGGTAGCCCCCAGAAGGGGCATGCCCGGGCTGCTATGCCACTCAGGGTGATTAAATGCATTTCCTGCTTGCTGGAGGGCAAATGTTGGTGTGAGAGGAGGCGGAGCTTTGGTATTGCCAAATACACTTTAATTTCCTCCTGCTCTCAGGAGGGTCAAAGCCACTGGAAAACCCAGAGAAGAGTGCCAAGGCTTAACTAGATGCTAATATCCTTGCCTGTGCTGCTAATGAATTACATTTATGTGGGCAAGTTATTTTGCTTTTTGGTGCATTAGTTTCCTCTCGTGGATTAAACACAGTTAATGAATCTGGCCTCTCTCATGGGCAGCGCTGGAATCTGCACATGGAGTGTGCCACGGCAAGAGTTGTGTCCTTAACTCAGCACTGTTAACCAGGATCCCAGCCACCTCCTGGCAAATCCCACCCCACATGGGAAAGCATCAATTCCCTAGGGCAAGAGCTCCCCTGTTCCCTGCACTGTGTAATTACAGAGTGAGGCACTCCTGAAGCATAGTAAGGAGTGCTCTGCTTGTAATATGAGCCAGTAAAGCTGCAGGAAGCAATCTTCTGAGGGATATTAATTAGTGTCCCAGCCAGGCAAATCGCTACAGTAGCTCTGCAGGCTTCTCAGAGCTTATGTGGCTTTGGCTCCTGGTCTGGGTTGTGCCTGCAAATAAGGCAGGCAGCTCATGGGGCCAGGATTTTTATAAAATCAGGGGGAACAGGGGTCTTGGGAGCTGGAAAAGGAAGCTGACAGAATTGGGGTGTTCTTAAGAAAGGTCTGGTGCTGCACCCCAAATCTCCCATGGGGAGCAATGCACAGTCAATGCTTTGTAGGATCAGGGAGGCCCCTAACCAGGGCCTTTCCTTTTTTCTCTCCACCTTTGTATCCTTCGGCTTTGTCCATAGGCATTCCCTTGGGTGGTGAGGAGCTCTCCTGGTGCTGGTTCCACTGTGCCCACTGTGAGTTGTCCTGCAGCCCTCTTAGATGCCAGGTGGGGTCATTGATGTCACCTCAGTGAGCCCTGGGAAGGGCTTTGGACCTTAAGGTGTTGTGGTAGCACTTAGTATGAAGCAGGGCTGGGTGCTGCCCTCATCTGTGAGGAGAAGTGTTGGCTGCTGCCCAGAGGGCTACAAAGATGCCATGATACAGAGATTTGTGGCCTGCTGGTTGTGTGCACGGGAGATGAAGGAAGAAAGGGCCATATCAGGTGGAGAGAGTGGGTTCCTACAGGCTTCCCCAATTCTGCTCTGTTGGGGTGTTGTGCATGTGTGGCTCAGTGATGGCTCCAACTCCTGCCACCCGGTGTTTGAAGTGGCAGCAGCCCTGGATTCCAAGCTGCTGACACAGTTCCTTGCTGGACTTGTGCTTTGCTGTCTCACTGGTGTTGCAGATTCTTGAAATTCTGGAGAAGCGAGTGGGTTTGTCATGCTGAAATCTCAGCCTGCCCTGTCTGCCTCCCATAGCAGACTGCCTGGGAAGCAGTGGTGGGAAATCTTAGCAGGATCTTCTTGCTGAATCTCCAAGGACATTGTCTTATTTTGCATCCTTTTATTCACAACCTGGTGATCCCTGTTACACTCAGGAACATCCAGCACACAGAGCAGTGGGAGAGCGGGAGCTGCAGCGAACGGCAGGACAAACTTGGACCAGGAAGAAGGAGATGATAGCAGGACACATTCAGAGAATCCAGGTGTTGACTTTCAGGTGTTGCAAGCACCTGCAAGAACCCTTGGCCAGGAGTCAAAGGCACTGCCTGGTAAGAAATCTCCGTGCGCAGCAGGAGCAGGTGTCTCAGCGGCTCCTTCTCGTCTCTCCAGACTGCAGTGCTTGCTCTTGCACTGCTGCTACCCAGATCTCCCTTACCCAAAACTTCATTTTTTCTCCTGACTGAGCTGTTTTCAGTAAATGAACAGGACCTCTCCCCAGAAGCCAGCACTGGTATGGCAATGTTGGAATATCTTGAGCTTGTGCTGTTCCATTATTGGATACACAGTCCACATTACACTACAATAGCAATACCCTTCCTTGTTACTTCATCCTCTTCCTCCCCCCAGACCCCCGCTTCAGACCCAGGGTAGGCTCTGAGTAGCATTTCCTTACCTTTTTTGGCACAGCAGCACTTCCTCCCACGCACTGTGGCTGCAGACCTGCCCAGGCAGTGTTGTGGATTTCCCTTGATTTCATCAGCCTTTGGGCTTTCTGCAGTTGTAACAGAACTCAGGGAGCGTGGCAGCCCTGCTCCCACTGTGCAGAGTGGATGGGTCAGCACATCCCACAGCACTGTTAGATGAAATACTGCTAATGAATGTGTGGATTTAGTGAAATAAGAAGTATTTGGTTTCTCCATCATCACATCAGTTGGCTCAAAGCCTCCAGCAGCCAAAGCTGACACACTTTGCCTTTACACCACCAGGAGTGCAGCTGATCAGTGACTGTTTCCTGGCTCATGGATGGTAATTTATCTGCAGTGCACTCACAGCTTCCCAAACTTGATTGCTTGCAAATGCATCAAGTGCTTATCTGTTCCTCTCTGTAGATCTCAAGGGTTCTTCTCACTTCTGTTGTGGTTTAATCCAGCAGACAGTTAATCACCACACAGCCCCTCAACTCATTCCAACCCCTCCCCCAGGAGAATGGGGGAGAGAATTGGAAGAAAAAAAGTAAAAATTGTTAGTTAAAATAAAGACAGTTTAACGGGACAGAGAAGGGAAGGAAAATAATAATGCTGATGATAATTAAAACGTACAAAGCAAGTGATGCACCCAGCAATTGCTCACATCCACTGCCATTCCCAAGCAGCAGCCCCCAGTCAGTTTTGCACCTGGTTTCACTACTGATCATGGCATCCTGTGGTCTGGAATATTCCTTGGGTCACTTGGGGAGAGCTGTCCCAGCTGTGTCCCCTCCCAGCTTCTTGTGCCCCCCAGCCTCCTCACTGCTGGGGTGGGGTGAGGAGCACTAAAGGCCTCAATTAGTGTAAACACTGCTCAGCAACAACTAAAACATCCCTGTGTTATCAGCATTATTCTCATCCTAAATCCAAAACACAGCACTGTACCAGCTACTAGGAAGGAAATTAACTTCATCCCAGCTGAAACCAGGACAACTTCATACAAGTTCTCACTCATGGATGACTTGGATTTGAGTCTCGCAATTAGGAAAGAAGAGTGAAGGATTTCTTTGCCATCTTTGCAAAGGGTGGTTACCAGTGATCCCCTTCTCAAGGCAGCTCTGGGTTTGCTTTCTCCAGCCTCAGGTGTAATGATCCTGTGCTCCAGCCTGTTGGAAGGATTCTCTGCCCACACCTGTTTTCCTGGCACAGCAGAAGGTTCAGCTTTGTGTGCAGTATTTTATTTTTACCTTCCATGGGGAAGTGAAAGTGCCCAAGGTGCTGCTTTATTTCAAGGCATGACAAGAAAACAAAAACTCTTCTGTATCAGCCACAGGCTGGGGTGGAGGGGGTGCCCAGGCTCAGTGGTGTCTTCTTGGCTTCTCAGGAAGAAATGAGGGAAGGTGCAATGTCTCTGATTTTTTGGAAGCAGTTCTCTCAAGTTCCTGGTCCTCAAATATCCTTCATGCCTGCAGCTGGAGAACAAGGAGTCCTTCTCCTTGCTATCTTCTGAAGAGGATCATAAGGGCAGAGATGAAGCAAAGGGATGAGATAAAGAAATAGAGAAATACCTGAGAAAGAGCTGTGACGATGAGGGTGAATCAGGAAAAAAGAGAGTCATAAAGACATCTCATTTAGAGCCCTTTGAAATCACGGGGAGGATTTTCCCTGTGTTTGGTGGGTTTGAATTGTAGCCAGAACAGTTCGTTGCATCATTTGAAGGTATTGCAAAATTTGGGGCAGCAGAAGGGAAAGCACAGCCTTTGAAAGAGGCAGGAGGGAAACCTCTGTGGTCTGGAGAGCTTTATAAGGGTCTGGAGGTGCTGATCTCACTTGGCCAGGCTGCCAGAGCTGCACCAAGCCCTCTGTCCTGCCCAGAGTTCTTCAGGGAGGCCAGCACACGTATGGGAACCTGTTCCAAACTGTGACAGGTAGGAGAGGGGAGAAGTGGGGTGGAAAACAGCCCCGTGTCACTCAAAAATCTTTCCAGCCCTGGTCATTGTCATGGAAACGTGAACAAAGATTTTAGCAAGACTGAAAGGAGGGACCTCTGTGCATCCCAGCTGGACAGAAGGTTTTCCCAAAATAGTGGGTGAGATTTGTGCTCTTAACCACCTTAGTCTCTGAATTCCTAAGCAGCTGGCCAGGTCTGTGTCATTTTGGGGAGTCCTTGGAGATTGTTGTCTGAATGCACCATGTGTTAACTGCTGCTGAGGTGCATGAGCCTCATCCATCCAGGCACATGGGTCACCTGAGACAAAGTCCATGGGGGGCTTCTCTGTGCCAGCATCTGGATTTCAAGTGTTCCTGCTCTGCTAATGTGGATCCAGCTGCTTTCTTCTCTAGTCAACCCCCATCAGTGTTGATGCTGCTGCTCCTCTTTCTTCCCTAACTCCTGCTGACAGCTAATGGCATAACCCTGGCTGCCCATGTATCCCAAAATTGAAGTACAGCTGCCAGCACTGCCAAAACAAGCAGGTGAGGAAACCTGAAAGGGATGTTTGGTGTCCATATTCTCTTGATTTCCAAATGAAAACGGGCCAAGCTCTTCTAGATCTCCTTCAGCCTTTCCTCCCTCATCCCCACATCCCGCTTGAATGTGTCCTGCAGGTTGGCTGCTCATAGGAAGCTCTGTGGGGGAGTGCCAAGAGCAGGGATGTATCACAGGATCAGAGCAGGGTCCAGCAGGAGGAATGAATGAGTTAGGAGAATGTGGCATCGTGCTGCAGTGTGTCCCTGAGAGCAACCTGTGCCTCGGCCCAGTGCACTCTGCTAATAAAGGGCTGAGGGTAAAGGCAAGGAGACGGGGTCCTGTTTGGAAATCCAAGTGCTGTTTATTGTCTGCACCGTGAGTACAGCCTCAAATGTGTTCCAGGGACGAGAGCCAAAAATGGGCCAAGGATCCAGGGTTATAGACCAGAGCTTGAGGGTCAGGCTCCAATAGGGATGGGGGAAAATGGTGCAGAAGGGTGGCCAGGAACCAGGGGGACTAATAGGATCATAGGGGTGTGGTACTGCGGCAAAAATAACCCAGTGGGGTCCAAGGGAAGGAAGAACATTCTGGGAGGGTGCATATATGGTGAACAAGGCTGAACAGGGTGCCATAAACTTAACCAACGAGGCAACGAAACCCAAGAAATATTAACATATGGCTGCAAAGGCCCATGGGAGGGAGATTTTCCTCACCATGACCCAAAAGGGCATCTTTCCCCATTTGCCTCGGTCCCTCCAGGGTTGAGGCATAGCTACCTTGGGGATAAGCCCCTGGGCCTCTATAGGAAAAGATGGGGCTGGAAGCAGCTCCATACAGCACAGCTCTAAGGCCTCCTTTGTAGGTAAGTAAATCTAGGAGAGAGCTCTGGCAAGGACGCAGCTCCTTAAACACAGCTGCTGGACCAGTGGGAGAAAGGTGCATGGGTGAGGGTCCCAGCTGGGGCTCATCTCAGCAATTAATCCCTGTTAATATATCCAGGGCCCTGGCACGCAGGAGGGAGCGGTGCCTTGCTGAATTGTCTCTGTTTTGTTTGTCTCTGATCCTTGCTGTTAAAGTCATGTCTTTTTTTCTTTCTAGTGCCCAGGCCCTGCCTGTCAAGATGCCCAAACCCAGCAGGTTGAACCAGGCCCTGGCAGGTAAGAACTCCCCTGTGCTTTATTTGCTCAATCCTTAGGATTAGGTGAATGAGAAGTTTGTCTCTCTGTAAGCACTTGCTTTCCATTTTTGACTTTCGGAAAGAGTCAGAAATGTTGCTGGCATTTAAGGTTTTAGACCCAAAGACTTTCTAGCAAAGTAAAGAGGGCAGATTTGGGAGAGAATGGGATAGACAAATCTTATTAACTGTTTTTCTCATCTTGAGTCTTTCAAAATAAGTGGGATTATTTGAGGCATGGCTATTCATCTTCTTCTGTACATGTGGATGAGCAAGTAGCAAAGGAAAGGGCATGTGAATCATGCTCAGTGTTAGCTGTTATTTTTTGCCTTTTTTAAAGTCAAAGGAGAGGAGTGGTGTGAGATTTTGTGTGGTTTTTAATATGATTTTTTACAATGTGATTTTATTTAAAAAGCTCAGGTGGTCTTTAGCTTAAAGAGGATTGTGATGCCTTGTCTTGGGAAAGGGGAGACAGAAGTTGAATCAGACTTTGTCTCCTGGTGCCGCAGAATACAGGTTTGCTTGTTATCCAAACCTGCGAACACAGTATTAAATATACTGAAGAGTATGTCGGGAGGGATGAAAGTGCCAGTTTTCAATGCTCCTTTTCAGAGTAGATTTGCCTGTTAAAGCTGAAATGGCATTGCCTTGACAATGACAATTTGTGCTGTCAGCTTTCCCGTGGAAGTGTTGCTGTGCCCAAAGCCAGTGGCACCTTTGCTGTGTTTTGGCTCAGCCAGTGCCAAACCAATGACCCTGGTGTGGTACTGGGGGATTTGGGTGCTCTGCCCACAGCAGAGTTCTCTGTACTGGTACCAACTGTGCCCTCAAAACTTTATCCTTACCTGGTGGAGGAGTGCTAAACATGGGATATCTGGTATTTTCTGGAGTTTTCTCCATTTCAGACACTACAGAATGTCTTTTAACCCTCTCCTTCCTCTGTCTCTTGTCCATGCATGGTCTCTTGAGGTTATTAGCTCCTGGGACACCAAACTTTGCTCCTAAGAGAGCAGAGACAGTTACATTCTTGTTTTTCAAGACAATGGTTCCCACCTTATTCCAGAAAAGGTGTTTGATCTCTTCTTGAGTGCCAGGTTTTACCCTGGCTGAAAAGGGTCCCTAGGATTGATGTTTCCCTTCATCTAATGTTGGCACCATCGTGAAAACTGCCTTGCACGTGTCTGTAGCCAAACTGGCACTGCATGAAGACTAACACAGGTGTCCTCTGACAGCATGCAGCCCATCTGTCTCCTCCTTAGCAAATCACTGTGGAAACGAGATGTAAAGTCAAGCTCACACCTTGTCTAGGTGGGTGACCTGAGCAGAACTCCCCTTGCTTATAACAGCTCTGCCTTTCATGCCCTGGCTGTTAGCACTGACTGTGTAATTAGGTACTTAATCACATAAAGGTAAATAAAGCACAGAGCTGAAGAGCCCCGATGAATCCAGGCTGCGTTAGTGTTGTTACCTGTGATCTCATTCTCCATGTTCAGATAGAAAAGGCTGCAGGAAATCCAACAGAATAAACCCTTTGCCACCATTTAATACAATAAAATGGTTAAATTTGTAATTGGTATCTCTGTTGTTGCAGTCTGGGGGTGTAAAAGAAGGGATAATTACTCATTTTAATACTCTTCACCTCTCCCTGAGGCTGCCAGGATGAGGCACACAGGGATGCAGGGAAGTGCAGAAGCAGCTCCCTGGGGCCAGGGTCTCCTTCAGATCCAGGTCTTCACACAACACAGCTTTGGGTGCTCTGCTGCTTTGTGCCAGGTGCCCTCCCACACTTCTGAGCTGTAAGGGAGGAGGGAAATTTGAATTTGAGCCATCAAAGTCACATAGAAAGAGAGGAAAGATTAATACAAGTTAATTAGGGAGCGGAAGGAAGACAAATCTCTGGGGATATTTCTGGTGAAAAGCAATGGAGTTCTGGTAAAAAGGAAAAGTTTTGCTGAAATATTAATTGACTGAGTCTTTAGGGACACCTTCTTCCCCTCTATGCGCTGCTCTCTGTTTTTAGAACCTCTTCTGGGAAGTGGTATTTTGTTCATAATTAAAATCCTGTTGATGGTGTGCAAGTTATTCATTACTCAGATTATTCTCTAACACAGACTGGGCTTCTTTTGTTCCTCCAGTCCCCACTGCATGACTGCTTTCTACAACATCAGTAGAGAAGGCTGGGGGGACAATGTTATGAGGGGGAGAGAAGTCTCAGATGTAAATGAAGGAGGCTTTATTTTGGGAAATGTGTCTCCATCCCCTGATGTCTCAGCAGCTTTGGCTCTGGTTTGAAGCTGGACAGAGACAACCCCTGAATCTCATGGGTGATGTTGAGAAATGCTGCAGGTGCATCTCTTGGATGCAGAGAGAACTTCTGGTGGCTAAATAGGAGCTGAAGAATCCTGTGAGTCTGAATTAGAAGCTGGGTTTTGTTTGTGTGATGGGTGCCTGGGGATTTGAGCGAGAGATTTATCACACTGTCAACCCCACATCTTCTGAAAGCACCTCTTGGGATCCCAGAAATCATGAAGCTGACTTTAAACCATGTTTTGTACAAAAAAGTATAATTTTTTCCTTGCTTTCTGCTATTTTAATACTTCAAAGTGCATGTGGAAACTTGCCTTTTAAGCTTTTTCTTTTCCCTCAAGTATTTGATCAGCCCAGTGAAATGCCAAACAGGTCTAAGCAAACTGTTTAACCACAGTGTTGGTGTTTAAGGATCAGCTGGACTAACATTTCTGGGAATAATGGGGTTTAGCTGGTGTGCCTTGGGGCTGAGGGGTGTCAAGGTGCTCATATAAAGGCCCTTCTAATACTATGTTAAAGATGAGGTCTAAAAAGGAGCTTTTTGTTGAATAAAACTGGGGTTTATTTAAATAGGAACATTTCTTGTTTGCATGATTCCTGGAGCTGGGGCACTTGGGGATGTACTAACCATACTGATTTTGTGGTGGATATAATTGTACAAATTAGCAGTGCTTTTCTGAGATCTCACATTTTCTGAAGGTAAGCTGTGCCCTGTACCAGTCTGAGGCCTGTGCAAATCCAGGTCAGTGACCAGAGCTGGTGGCCAGAGGGGCGTGTCGGGCTGCCTGTGGGTGACTGTGTGGCCAACACTCATGACATAATGTCGGGGTGTTTTTCCTGTGCTCAGCTCCTGCACAGGATATTACAAAAAGTCCCTTATTTACACAGCAGGCTGAAAAAAGTTGGTGGATGTTGTCATAGTTCCAGTGAAAATAATTTTACCCCAAGGAGCCACTAATGTATTTCTGGCCAAATAAGAGGCTTTGAGCAAGAGAAAAAAAAACAGTTCTGCATGTGGTTATTGCACACATAGAATCAGATCAGATCCCAAAAGATTCTTTGCAAGGCTTTCTGTCTCCTCCCTCCTGCAGTCCTTGCAGGGAAGAAACCCAGAGCCCCATGGAAAGTGTGAACATATAAAATAATATTTTTCAAGCTCCTGGACTAGCTAGTGAGCAGCAGGAACTCTCACAGGAACATATCCAAAGCAGTCTTGTTCTGGGCAAGCTTGTCATGTTGCAGCTTGTATTCAGGTGAGAATTTATCCAGGTCCAGGGCTGCACTTGCTCCTGACATAACTCCACAGATGCCTGGAACAGGTTCTGACTTGAAATTGTTGTGTCTGCACCAACTGTGAGAGCTGGAGACTCAGTCTGCAGATGTGATGTGTGTCTGTAATGTTTTGGCACCTTGTAGGAAAACACTCCCACCTAAGGCCTGGGTCAAGGATGTCCCTTCCTGGGGACTCCAGTCACCAGACTTGTGGGAGGATTGTTGAGGCTGAGATTTCCAGTATTGTATTTGAACTTTAAAGGCAGCATTGCTACTGGAGGCTGACATGAGGCAGCAGAGTAGTGGAACACCAGAACCTTTTCGAATGCTCTCTTGACTTGAATCTGGAGAAGATGATTCACTGCATGTAGCTCCTAAGGCAGCAGAAGGTAAAAAATTGGCCAAGAAAAGATAATTACACCTTTCCTTGACCAGTTAAGGATAGAGCATTGAGTTGGAGTAATTCTCCAGGTCCCACGTTTGCCCTGTGCTTGTATTTCTATGTGGAGTTGTAGATGGGTATGCAGCTCCAAAAAACAAAAGACAGTTTGTGGAACAAATGCTGGGGTTTTGATTGGGTTTTTTTGTAATGATTCCTGATGCTGGCAGGCAGTTTTGGACGTGTTATTCCAGGTGCAAGGGGAGCTGTGTTATAGAATAGCTGAACTCACCTGAGGTTCTGTGGCTCCTGCTTTTTGCTTGGTCTGAATTGTGTTGCCCTCTGCCTTGGAGAGTCTAAAACCAGTTGTTCAGCCCGTGCTTGTTTTCTCTTTTTTTTCTGGGCTCTGCCTGCTAATGTTAGCGAGACAGTATTGATCTCTTCAGAAGAACACATTAATTTTGCATTTGCCTATCAGACAGCTGTGCGTGGGTGGTGATAATCCCTGTTAGTCTTTGGACTCGCTTTTCAAATGTCAATCTGTGCCATCAGTGCTGTTGCACTGCTTAGAAACAGCTTTTTTAGAGACAACTTTCCTGTTCCTTTCTGCACCAGTTCTAGGAATAGTGTTGTGCAGCCTTGGTGGAGCCAGACTGAGATGATTTCCCCGGCTGTGGTGGGAGATCTTTCCTGTCTCTCAAGAATATTGTTCCTCCAGCCTCTCTAGTCAGTGTTGCTGCTGCTCTTCTTGGAATACCTCTGACTGTTCCCTGCTGGAAGGAGAAAGGACCTGAAAGGTGCAGGGGGCAGCTTTGGTGCTGCTGCTGGGCTTTGGGTCTCAGCTGTACTCATGGAAAAACAAGTAGCTTTTGTTCTGGGGACATTTAAGCTCTTCCTTAAGGCTCCCTGCTGGCTCTGATTGGGTTGAGAGCTTTGCAATAGGCTTGTGGTCTTTAGTTAGCACTTAAAGGGAGTCACCTTGATGGTGAAATTTCTGGATGTGGTGAGCTCTGCTTGGCTGTGCCTGGTGCTGCCAGTAGGGCAAGGGGTACTAACCCAGTCTTTGTATACTTTGGAGGCCCTCCTCTGGCTCTGCAGCTCCTGGGGGCTGGGGGAACTCTAGATCTCAGATCTGTATACCCTTTGAGGGTGATTCATTGCTGCCTGGTTACCTATTTCCATTTGGAAGTGCATTTCACCATCCATTGGGGAGCCTGGTCTTGTGGTCAGCCCAGCTCTTCCAAACGTTCTTGGGTAACCCTGGCGAAACTCCTTCCTCTGTCTCTGTCCTGCTCCCTCTCTGGTGAAATCCCTTCTGTTTGTCCCTTGGCCCTTAGATGGGAAGGTTTTAGTGAAAACATTCAACTTTGGCTGTCAAGAAAGGAGTTGAACAGCTTCTGGAGTATTTGTGCTCAGACCTTAGGAAAAGGAGAGACAAATTGTGGTCTGCACTGTGTAGGAGTAATTCTGCTTGTGGGGCACTGACACAGGCTTTGCACAGGGGATTTGTAGTCACAGGACAGACATTCTTGACTGGTTGCATATTTGAGGCAAAAAATAGTCTTACCACTTGCACACAAAGCTGATGCTTCCCATCATAACTCGAGTTTCAGTCATGTGTGGGCAAGGTGCCTCATTTTTGTCCTGAACAAATGTGCTCTAGAATCTTCCTTTCCCCATATGACTGAATAGAGGCTTGCAAAAATAAAATGCTTGGAAATCTCAGCTTTGGCCATGCATTACTGAGCAGGAATGTGTGTTGCATTGGGTTGTGGTTTGCGTGGTCTGCCCTCAGAGGGGATTTCTGGGGAAATGCTGGCTTTTAGGTTTTCTGCTGTTGGTTTGCAACTGTAAGCATTTTTTT
>VYZR01067497.1:0-15802 GCA_013400675.1 Oxylabes madagascariensis
TTTTTTTTTTTTTTGGACATGGACAATCTGAGACTCTTGGTGTATCAAGCAAACCCACCAAGGACTGTATCCATCACATACACCTGGAAACACCAGAGCACATTATGGAAGTGTGGAAGTAAATGTTTCAGAAACAACACAGTTTTCTATCTATAGACCTCTAAAAATAGAAAACACTTTTTAAATCTTGTTTTGAGACACAAACGATACCCATTCAACTACAGTTCATTATACCATGGAAATGATCTGTGTAATCTGGAAATAATAGGGTTTTTGTTATTGACAGAAATTATTTCTGTCAATAACAAAAAACCTATCCCAAACTTAAAAGAACTGGGGGAAAAAAAAATGGGAGGGGGAATGTGTAGGTTGTGGATGATGAGAATATCCGTAACCACAGCTGCATTAGATAGGATAAAAACATTTAGAAGCAATATTAAATTCCCATGCTTGGTGCTGGCTGATGAGGATTGGGATTGGTTTCTCCTCTGAGTGGATCATGGCACAGTTTTCCAACAGTGCCCAGAGCTGGGCCCCATCAAGCAGTGCCTGAATGGGACAGGACTGACACAGGGCTGGCCTTCTTCACAGTCAAAAATATGGGAAAAACACATCAACATTGTGATATGGTGTCAAAACCACAGTATCAACTGTGGAAAGGGAGTGGTGGTTATTGGGAAAGGGGCTGGGCTGAACTCTTTGAAAAAAACACTAAAACTTTTTTTTGCTAGATGTCAATGTAGCTTAAATTATTTAAGATCTAATCATGCCAAGGTGCTGGATCCTGACCTCGTTAGCTTGGAACTGGGAGCTGTCATTTAATTAATGTTGTACTGCAGGGCTCATGCTGAAACCAGAGCTGTGCTGGGGAAGGCTCTGTGTAGACATGGGATCATTTCATGCCATGAAACTTTAAAACTGTTATTTCCCATTGCACAGAATGGACTGGACTAATTTTAAAGTACTTTTGAAGATACTGTTTATCCTGTAAGATCTACCATTCTATACTTTCTTTACCTTGGGTTAGGATGGAAGATGAGATATTTAAGTATTTCACTGTTTTATGAAGGAAGCTGAAATACAATTTTTCTAGACGTGGCCAATCAATATCTTTCCTCTGCAGAAATTCCATCAACTAAATGTTAAGCTCTATTTCAGATGAGATTTGCAAAGATGTTTCCCTTAACCTTCGTGGGACTGCTGGCAAACCTGTATTTGCCTTTTGCAAGTTGAAATGCGTTGTTTTTAGTGCAGATCTACCATGACTTCCACATTGTGGTGGCTTGATTCGCGTTGGGTGCAGTAACAGGAACAAATGGAAGTGCTGATTTGCATGTGAAGCTGGAGATCCGTTCTGGCAAAGCTGCTCTGCCAGGGCAGAACCTCGGTGTGCTCAGCACCGGATCACATTAATCACAGGGTACTCAGCGAACCTATTCAGCCTCCCACAGAAAATACAGAAGTACATTTTTAGCAGAAAAAGAAAAAAACAAACTGTGAGTATCCTTGTGACAGTGTACAGATTTCTCAGGGCTTTCTGGAAAGAAACTTGGACTCCTGCCACCTGCTCCGATTGTGTTCATGCATAAATGATCCAGAGAACGGGTTGACATTACCTCTAATTAGGGGTAATAACAGCCTGCTGCTGAAAGGGCCCGTTCCCTTTCTCTTGCAAGTACATCCCTCACTTTTCCTGCACGAGGTCTGGTGTTGGTGCAGCCACGGGGTGAGTCAGTTCAGTGACCCGATCCGGCAGAAAACTCAGCCATTAAGAAAAAAAAAAAAAATTAATTCATTAGGTCAATCCACGGAAGCTCTGTAGCCATTTGATCGGTGCGATCCGCAGGCTGGAGAGGCGGAGATGAAGGGAGAGGGCAGGATACACCCTTTTGGTGGCCTTCCGCAATTGCACGGGTCACAGGTGACAGCAAACCCCGGCTCTGAGCCCCAGCGTGACTTTAGAAGAACTCCCTGAAGCATTTCTAAGAGTTAATTAAGCATGGCTGACTCTTCTAGTTTCAGCTCACTCTGGAGTGGCAGTGTAGAGGTGTGTCATAATGAGTAATAGAGTTGGGAATAATTTATCCTGTTTAGTTTGTACCTCAGATGGAGCTGTAAAATGGGACAGAAAGGGAAAAGGGCCCTCATGTTGATCCTTAATGTATGTTTTTCTGTTTAACAAACCGATTTTTCTTTTCTTTCTTACAGGAAAGGAATGTTAATTTCAAAGCTGCAACACTGAGGCTTGGAAGTTCAAAGTGACACATGGGTCTGGTTTGGAAAAGGGCATAAGATGAAATGCCTTCACTGATTCTGCAGGTCCTTTTTCATGCTGTTTCTCTGAATGAAATACAAACTCAGCAGTACATCAGTGTTTAATGTTGTATCTTTCAAAACCCTTTCCAATCAACAGGAATGAGAGTGATGGACAGGAAAATAGAGGAACAGTGAGTTCAAAGAGTCCATTTTAGTATAATTATTTAGAAAGACGCTTGAAATCCTCGTCAGACGTAGGCCACTTGCAGGTTTTTTCTTTTTTTTTGAGAAATCTGATTTTAGGGAACAAGTCAAGACCTAGTGCAGTGGTACTCCCTCATGATGTTACAGTTCCACCATTATTTTGCACAGAAACAAGAAGAAATAGTGAACAATCCACACTGGTTATGTACATGTACATAAACATTTGTCACAGCTTATGAGCAGCAATGCAAAATATTTTTAAATATATAATTCCACAGGACAGACTCAAATGTTTGTCTGAGGTGTGGAGGAAGTTCTAGTTACTGTTTTTTGATGGTTATTGTATCTCCCAAGAAAAAAAGTGATAAATCACAATTGGTTGGCTCCTCATTGGTGCTCAGACTTAGCACCAGGCACCAGTGGGAGACACAGAGAATGTTGATTGTGGGGTAGTCTTCTGTTCTGTTTTTTTTGTTTTTTTTTTTTTTTTTTGGGGGGGGGGAAGTGTTTAATAATTGAGGCACACGAAAGAGTAGTGTTTTATAATCACAGACTTATTTCAGTTGGGAAAAACCTTTAGGATCATCAAGTCTAACCACAAACCTAACAGTGCCAAATCCACTTCTAAATTTTAACTTATGCTGGACTTCCACTCAAATGGATCCTACACAAGTGTACTGTCACCCCAAAAAGAGAAAGACCGTGGCCAAAATTCTGTGGAGTTGGTGATAGAACAGCAGAGGCTTTTATGGAAAGTCAAACTTATTCTTCTACTGAGGTGTTTTAATGCTCCTGTAGATAAGAATCTCACCCGGAGTTGTTTATAACAAGAGGACTGTGTTTATTTCCCGAGAAGGGAATGAGATCAGATCTACGTGGTACAGGGAATGCCTCTGAAGACTTCAAATCCTTAAGATTATTTTTCTTGGATGTTTTCGCTACATCTTTTTAAAAAGAATGCCTTGTACATGAAAAGCATCAAATGACCTTGTTGGTATCGATTGTTGTTCCATTTGCTGTGTTTAAGTAAGTGAAGAACCTTGCAAATCAGAAAGGTGTGAAGAACAAAGCAAAAATATTAAAGGCAATCTGCTGTGATTTTCCTACTTGTAAATAAGGTGGAAAATGTCAAAACAATACAAACTAACGATGCTTTTGATTGCTAATGGAACTAGAATGGATTCATCTCCTAGATGACCGTCCATGTGCCTGTTAATAATAAAAGTATCCTTGTCGAGTATGATTTGTATTGTTAAAATCCTGGTTTTTGTAACTACAAATTGATAGCAACAGGTTTGTTTCTTACACATCCCTTAAGTCTCCAGATGCACAAATTTGATGTGGCACAAGCAGTGTATTGCCTCACCTTTTCAGAAATCACCTTCAGAACTGTGCCAAGTATTCACTAGGGAGTTCTGCTCTACGCCTCACTTTTCCCTCTGTAAAACACAGAAAAAATGAATTATGGCTTAAAGGGTTTATGTGAACCCGGTAATAAAAAAATCTTTCAACACTGGCATGTGTAGATGTTGAAATGTTCTGCTTAATCAACCTTATCAAGTGCTTGCTGATAAAGGCGGGTTTATCAAGAGCTCTGGGCCTACAAAATGTTGTGAACAACCTGAACTACGTGACAAAGGGTTAGGTGGGTCAATTTTAACTGGAAGCGAGGGTGGATGTTCTGACTGGTCTGGACCCACTGGACAGGTGTAGGTTAAACGTTTACAGAAGGAAGATGTTGAAGCACGGCTTTGTGTTTCGTTCTGAGGGACGTGTTGCAGGGGGACACCCCATCCTGCCCGCCCTGGGGAGCGCAGGGGGCTCACACACCGGGCTGAGGGGCACAAACCCACCGGAAAGGACAGATTCCCTCACTTGCACTCCAGCTGAGCTGCTCACCCGGGGAAGGCGGCGGGGGCTCCGTTCGGGGCTCGGGGCGGGGGCTNTGCACCTCCAGGCCGGCGGCTCGGCCGGGCAGCAGAAGCGGCAGCAGCAGCAGCGGCAGCAGCGCGGGGACCCGCGGCTCAGCGCCCGCCGCCGGGCGCGGGGCCGGGAGCGCGGCCGCCGCTTCTGCTTCTCCCGCCGGAGCTCGCTGCGGTGCGGACGGAGGGGCCTCCTGGGGCTGCGGGCGCTGGCGCTGCCGCCGCCCGGAGCGCCCGGCCCGCCCCGGGCAGCGCTCCCGGCAGCTCGATCCGGTAGCTCGTTTGTTTTGGAGCGCTTCGTGGCACGAGTTCAGAGCTGCCTCTCGGCTTTTATCTGTGCCAGATAACGCCAGATTTGTTCGATTTTTTTACGTGTTTCCCCCGCGGAGGATGCTCGGCGCCGCAGAAGCCGCCTGTGCCGCGGGCAGCTCCGCGGGGCGCTGGGTGCGCGGGCACCGGGTCGCGATCCGGGTGTCGGGGGCGAAGGAAGCGCCGGGTTCCCATCCCGCTCCCCTCTCAGACCTTGCGCAGCGAGGGCAAAGGCAGCTGCTGCGCTGGAGCTGCTTTTAAATCAACCAAAAAATACGACTGATTAAAGTTGGTGGTGTCGCTGAGACTCATCCATCATCAGTGCTTTGCAGTTGCGAGGTTTCTAGTTTTTATTTAACTTGGATGTTACTTGGTTTGGGGTTTTGTGCGTTATTTGGAAATGGTTTTTTGTTCATGTGTTCTTCCTTTCGAGGCTGATGTGAAGCGCAGTCTAGGAGCCTGAATTATCTCATATCAAAGTTCCATATAATTTGAAATACAGTTGCTCACAGACTTCCTCATCTGCCCAGACATCTGGCATGCAAAGCTACAAACTGCCCTCAGCCCCTTTATGCAGCTGTTAAAAATGCTTCACGGTTTATAAATTCGGAATTTCACTCCTCTGACGTGCTTTATTTTGATTTTTTTTGCCCCACTTTTAACAAACCGAATATTTTCAGCCGTCGAATCTACTCCTCGCCGGAGCCATTGTTCCAATGATGCTGTTGGAAAACACAGCAGCCTTGGAAAACACAGACGGTCAAATAAATGTCACTGTCCTCTTCCAATGGCTAAAAACAGACCACAACTCTTGGGGAGGTGGTGGAGTGCTGCTGGTTTGACTGACAGGCGGCTGTGTTCGTGCGTTTGAGTCGCTTCTCCTTGGGTAACACGCATCCGCCTGGGAGCTCCCAGGCCGCCTCTGATAATGGGTTTTCCTTGTCGAACACCCGTTCTGCCTTCTCAGAGCGGCTTGTGGCTGCTTGAGTCAGGCCTTTACGTTGAGAGAGAACACGGGGAAAAATGTAGTTTGCTGGGGTTTCTAAATTTTCTTTCTAAAAGAGGTTGCATCTCAATGTAAATGCTGTTGTTTTAAGGTCATACTTAATGTCTTGAATTCCTTGGTTTTTCTCTAAAGATATAGTATGTGGACTCTCAAAATCCGTGGATGTATGAAGTGAGGCTTTTACTTGTTTCTTGATTCTCTAGAATTCTAGGGGTTCAGTCTCCTGCTGTTGAAAACTGCTGCTTTTGAATTTGTTGCTTAGGGTATTTCAGGAAAAAGCCACTTTGTTCTAATTAACAAAATCTCTAATTGCCAGGAATGTTACATATGAACATTCATGTTTAAGTTTTTCCAAAGCTCCCCCTCAAAAAAAACACTTTTTTTTTTCTTCCTTTAACAAGTTCAGCGTGGAAATCCACGCGTAGTCTCTTTGGTTTTGCACTGACAGTCCTAGTCCTCTAGCTAAGACTTCCTAATCTTGTTTCAGAAGAGCTGAGTTAACTTTCAAGTAATTTTAGATTTCTTTTAAAAACTTTGCTGATCTTTTCGAGTTGTCCCTCTGCCTTGAAAAGCTAGGCTGTTCTGTCATGCCTGTGCATTGTTTACTGGCTGCAGTTCTTTGGCACCTGATACTTGAATGAAATGCTGCTAAAGTACATTCTAGTCTTGGATCAAAGCTGGCAACAGCAATGAAGGGTCATTGTTCCTCTCTTTTCCTTATCAGGCAAGGAAGAAAGAGCTTAAGTGACATATCCAGGACCACCCAGTGAATTGATGAGAATTGTCAGGAGTGGAACGTGCTGGTTTCCATGCCAGCCCTGTTGATCCTTGCTCTTTGATTAAGAGGGCTTGCATCCTCTAGTAGAAGCTAAGTTTATCCCCATTGTACTGTTCCCTTTTTTTGGAGTATTTTTATGTCTAACTGCAGTCATTTTGCAAAGTTCATTCCCTCAGGATTGATGATGTATGCCCTGGTGGCATGAGGCATGCCAAAGGCAAGGCATTGCTCAGGTCAGTGAGGTGGAGTATGAAACACTCAGCCAGGTTTCAAACCCTGAAGTGTTACGTTTCCTCAGAGAAGTTTAAAAACCTGTTTTACAATAAGTTTTGTCTCAGAGCTCCACATCAGGATTTGCCACCGTGGGTGAGCTTCAGAAACAGTTGCAGCTGCTGGTGATGGCAACTGATGTGAGAGCTGAGCTCGCCCCAGTAAACCTGAGCGTTTCCTTCACTCAGGTTTCCATGGATGCTATCATCTGGTGCCATATGTCTAAGGGAAAAGCCATGAAGTTTATAACCTCATTTAGTACACTTTTCCAATTTATGGGGCCAGCTAGTACTATCAATCCCCCAAATTGTTAGAGGTGGAGAAATTGTGGATTGTAGGGGATGTGTTGTGCATTAAAGAATGGAGGATTCATTCCATACGCTGGTGGGGACATCAGATATTTCTCACTTTTGTATTATAGCCCAGATATTGTTGCATGATCTTCCCTCTCCTGCTTGGCTTTGTCTGTTTTTCACAGCAAATAGGCTGCTGGCATGTTATTTTTGTTTGAACAATTATTCTGACTTCTTGGCATCTTTTTGTCACCAGGGATGCATAACACAGTAGCATGACAATGTTACAATATGGGAGTCAGAAACCATAGGAAAGTTGTTGAATGCCAATAGTCGTAAAACCAGAAGACTCATCATCTTCTCCTGTCACCAGTTAACAGCTTTGTGAAAATTACTGAGTCAGAACTAGGGGTCTGAATTATGCACTGTGGTTGGCTTCCTTATTTGTAGGATGCAGAAGTTGATATTTACCAGGCAGCAGTTTTCTTTTAAATACCTCTAGTGGTTCAAGCTGGCTGGGCTTTGTCTGGATGGGATATATATGCTTCAAATATTGAATATCATCAAAGAACTGTCAACTCTTGCCTTTGAAATATGGCTGGTGTTGTCTCCTTAAGACAGCTTCAGTCATGTTCTGCAGAAGACTGATTGCAGTGATAAATATTTATGAAACTGATTGCCATAATAACAGTGCTGAGGTAAGGTTAGGTAGGACCTGGGGCTGCTGGTGCCAGAGCTGTACAGATGCTCAAGACGGCATTGTCCTTGTCCAATAAAAGTCACTTGGCTGTTCTAAATACTAAAACAGTCTCTAGAAGTTTCTAAGTGGTATTTAGCTGGGTTGCTGGTAGAACAGCATGAAACAGTGGCATTTTGTAACCAGCAGGAAAGAGTTTTGTGCTCAGTTTTGTGGCTTCTGCTTCCACTTAGCCTTCAGTAATGCTGCTGCACTTACAGGTCAGAGCTGTGCTGGAGAATCTCCCCCCATGCAAAAAGTTGCTTCTGTTCCAGTCACAGAAGGAAAGTTTTGTGCCTCCTTTGAACATCCCTGTCTCGAGGTTGTAGATGAGCAAGGCAGGCAGTGTGGAGTATTTGGGGCTCCTGCTGTTCTGTCTCGCAGCAGCTGTGAGTAGCTGCTGTAGTTTGGAGAATGTAAAGGGGATCCTGAGCCTCTGGATAATCTGAATTTGTACTTACTGAATAGATTTGCTGTAAGTTACACTGTGTAGAGGGGTATTACCTCCTCAAGATGCATTTGCTCCAAATACATGAGTATTGCCTTTTCATGTTTGCTAGCAAAGTAAAATGAGATCCTGTATTTGTATTCCAGTGTCAGCATCAGCAAATATTAATGGCTTTTGCCATTCTGCAGCATACAATAATCTGCAGAGTCAAGATCCTGGACTAATGGATGAATGATGCTCAGTTTCCCTTCTGTATGAAACCAGTAACTAAGATCATTATTTTGACTTATCTGTTTTTAATTTCCGGTGAGTTATTCTGGCTCATACAGAGCCTCTGTATGAGTTGTTTATAACTCTTTATGAATGGTGCAGACAGTCTGTGAGAGCCTGGCTCTCTGCCTCTGTCTCTGGAGTGAATTGTACTGTCAGGAGAACAGGGAGCCAGCCAGAGGAGCTGATTCCCAGTGATGCTCTGACACTCAGCTCATTACTGACTTTCCTCTGTGGTCCCACCCACAGACAAGCAATGATAGATGGGCCCTCAAAAATGCAGTTGTGATGTTTGATCAACACAGCTTTCTTTTAAGCCATTCCTGACGTGCTAGACTCTATAAAATGCAGTCCCAGTACTGGGTTATATCCCCACCAGCCTGAGCTCAGAAGCGTCTTTGTGGGGAAGGGGAGGAGAGGAAGTAAATAATAAATAATTGCTCATAGTTAATACAGATTTACTGGAGATAAGGCATTTTATTTCCTTTTCTCTACAGCACTGTCTACTGATTCTGAAAAAAACGTAAGCCTGTGATTTTAATTTAGAAGCAGGGGCTTTATTTAAGCCCCTCTGGTCTAATAAGACATGGGAGCCTTATGAATAAATAAGTGCAGTGAACTTGGTCAGTATATTGAACTTAAAAAGAAGTTGAAGTAGAGATTTTTCTAGAGGGCAGGTTGTTAAATTTCCTGCAATATGGTAGTAATCAGGCTGCTTTGACTCTGAAAGCCAGGACTATTGAAGGCTTAACATAGTAATGTGCCAAAATTCAGTTATCTTCTAAAAACATCTGAATGCCCACCACTTTAAGGCTTATGAGAGCTTCAGTCTTGTGTCCTAATGTCATGAGTCCTTTAGTTTTGTCAAGAAGCTGTACTTCAGATGTACAGCTTTGTCAAGAGCCATAGTAAATCTGTCAGTCATATCTGTAGGGTGATCTGAAGTTAAAGTTAGCTCTTCTTTGAACCAGGGATTAGCCCAGATGACCTCTTGAGGTGTCTTCCAGCCCACGTTACACTGTGATTACGCAGCAGAGCCAGGGCACTTGCAGCATGGCAGCTGCACCGTCAGATCATGCAGCAAGTGTTCAGAGAAGCTTTGAAAGTGGTGAAGGATCAGGTGCTAAAAGTGCTGAATTGGAAAGTTACAGCCATTGACGACAGTTCCTGCCCTGAGCAGCTCCTCTGAACAAGTAGAGCCTGCCTAGAACCTTGGCATGTACCTGTGAGTTCAGGCTTTATGCGAATTTGCATCATACCAGATGGCTTCATCAGGGCCCGGTTCTTGCAGGTATTACTTTACAAGAGCAGTTGTGATCTGTTTATTTTGAAATTGCAGCATGAGCAAAGGAGGGAAGAACTTCTGACACTTTGCATTGCTGTTAGAAAACAGGCACAGGCCCTCGTGGTGAAAAATGAAGCTTTTTGTTTTAGGTGCCTGGCTCAAGCTTGGCCCAGGAAGTAAACTCGGAGTTGAAAAGAGTTGGCAATGTTTCTGCTAGTTTACACTGAAAGAGCTCCCAAATTAGCTTTGCTGAGAGTTTGAGGAGACAGAAAACACGAACTGATTTTTCACTTATGGGTCAGGCTGGGGTTACTCTGCCAGACATGAACACAAGGAGCTCGAAATCAGATGCTTGATACCATTAGTATGGAGGTGTTGATAAATGGAAATATAAAATGTCTTCAATGTTTGGCAAACTAAATATAATCAGTTCTTAAAAGAAAATAAAGTCTTCATCTCATGAAGCTCTTTAGTGCCATGTTTATGTTATCATACTAAGAACTAGGATAGAGGATTAAAGTGTCTTGACATGCTGGATGGCTTTGAGTCTAGGCACAGCAGAAGACTTACAAGAAAATCTTTAAGTATGAAAATGAATCCTCAGTGGTGAAGGATTGCAATTGTTCTGTGAAAAACACAGGAAGCCCAACATCCCACGAGTACATTGCGACTTAATAAGCAATCCTGCAGAAGAGAGACCTGACAAGCAAATATTTATCCTCTCAAATGTGAAGTTTCCCACAGCTGAAAAATGGTATTTTTAAATCCTCGAGCAAGGACTGTATATGCATTAATATAATTTCTTGTTGAGTTACTCGTAACACTTGGAAACTGCTTACTAGTTGGCTGGGTGGTTAGGCTTATGACAATAACAGCTTTCAATAAAGGAATTAAAAAATTGGCAAATGGCCTTGAATGCCTGTTGAAACACGTCTGAGCAAAACCCTGGGTTGCCTTAGTATATTGAGTGCATTAGTGATTAAGAGTTCTGGTGTCCTGGAACATGCGTAAGGAGATGGGATCCAGGGCTAGGTTAACTTGGCTTGCAAAATAGTGAGGTTTGTATGTTCCTGCTGCTTTTGCAGCTGTCTTTGAGCCCTGGTTTCCATGCCTCCCTGCATCTGTATTACCCATGAATCTTTCTTCCTATCAGCTTGATGTGCTTCTATTTCAGATTACTGTCAGGTTTTTTCCTCTGCATTTTCCCCGAATTTTGTCTGTTTAATGAGTTCCTTTGTGGAAGAGCACTGAACGTAGAGATCTTGGTGCATTATTCCCTCTTTGGAAATGTCCTTTGTCTGAAAGGCAGATTTATCAGGGAAGATCATTTCAGGAGAGCTGTTGGGATTAATGTCGCTCATGAATTGTACATATGCATAAAACCACCTCGCAGTTTTAAAACCAGTTAAAAGGCATTCTAGTTCATTTTCTTTAACAGAAATATCCCAGCTGGTTTTATGAGTTTTCTAGTGCTGTTATTTAATGCTGATTTTTTACTCCTTAGGCACAGGCGTGCTTGGAGATCTAAGGTTACAGGAAGGGCATGGCTGGATGTGGTAGTGGAGGGCTGGAACATCTTCATGAGCAGCCTCATCTTTGGGGGAGCAGTGATGCCTGGGAGCACTGTGTTATCTTTTCTGGAGATGCTGTCGCTCCTCCAGCCTCTGACAGACTTGCTTTGCTGCCATGGGCATTGTAGAGACTCACGTTTTGAATCTGTGTTCCAGAGTCTGCTTAAATACTTGAGTGAAAAAATATAGCTGAGAGCCTCGTGGAAAGGTGATCTTTCTCATGAAAGGTTTCTGCACCTAAGAACTTAAACCCAAATATCCAAGGAGAAAGGACCACCGAGGTTGTTTCAGGCAGTGCCCTGCCTTTGCAGCCTTTCACAGACACTTCAGAAGATTTCATAAGTGAAAGATCAAAAGCTGTGTCTTCAATATAACACAAAAGAAGAAATATTTCACCTAAGGAGTCCAAGTATGCTGTTCACAAGGGTCAGCTGTTTTGCTGGCACGAGCTGGAGGTGGCAAGGTGGTTGTGGGTTTGCTCTACAACAATGAGAGTGAAAACAGTGGCCTTTGCTTGATAGCTCAGACCTAAATTTGGACCTAATGAAGAGAGTGGAGATTGACATGAAGAGAAATGTCAGTTGGACACTTACTTTGTTTGGATCAGATGATCTCCCAGAAACATGGTGTAAACTTTGATTAACTTATAGTCAAATAATATAAGGTGTAGGTAGGTAACTGCATCTCTCTCCCTTTTCTTTTTCAGGTGGCTATGGTGGAAGTTCAGCTTGACCCAGACCATGAATATCCTCAGGGGCTCTTGATAGCCTTCAGTGCCTGCACTACTGTGCTTGTTGCAGTTCACCTTTTTGCACTCATGATAAGTACCTGCATTCTTCCAAACATAGAGGCCGTCAGCAATGTGCATAACCTCAACTCTGTCAAGGAATCTCCTCACGAGCGCATGCACCGGCACATTGAGCTCGCGTGGGCATTTTCCACTGTCATTGGGACTTTGCTCTTTCTTGCAGAAGTGGTGTTACTGTGCTGGGTGAAGTTCCTTCCTTTGAAGAAGAAAACTGACAACACCCCGCAGAGCAACAGTTCCACCATCACGTCAGGACAGGCGGCAGCCATTGCATCGACGTCCATTATGGTGCCCTTTGGATTGATTTTCATTGTGTTTGCAGTCCACTTCTACCGGTCACTGGTGAGCCACAAAACAGACAGGCAATTTCAGGAACTCAATGAACTTGCTGAATTTGCACGGCTCCAGGACCAGCTGGATCACAGAGGTGATGCTGTCACCTCAGCCGTCACCAATTTTGTGTAAACCTGTGCTTAAGAAAATAAACCCACTATTCTGCTTCTGCCTTATGGTGACTCCCTGTGGATGAACTGGTTGAACTGCTGATTACGGTTTAAAGAATAATTATAAATATTGTTCTAACCCTTTAGAGAGGGAAAAAAATATTCCTTTTGTACAAGTTTTGCTATCTGAAGGAATGGATGGTGGGGTGTGATTGCACTGCATGTGCAGCCCTCCTCCTGTGAACACTGTCTCGCATCTTTCTCGTTAATGCTGAATGGTGGCTGTATAAATACATGGAAAATAACATTGTACATTTGGGTATTTGTTAGGAATGGATAGAGAAGTTGTGGAATTTTTTTTTTTCTGTTTATCTGATGTTGGCATTTACTAGAAGATACTGCTTGTCCTATCCATATTGCATGGCATGATACAAATTACTTGGGACGTGCAGCAATTAGCGCTTGGTTTCAGTGCTAGTGCTGCTCTCCCTGGAAAGCCTGACAGATGGTAGAGTGAAAGCTTTCCCAGCACTTTCCCCAGTATGTTTTGCTGCCAAGTAATTATTACTTTGCTGATTTCTCCAGTGCCTTTTTCCGTGGCACTTATATATTTTGTAACTTGCTAAACACCCAGAGCTAGACTTACTGCAATGTGGTGTGGCCACATGAGTAGGAATGAGACTCAACTCTTCTCTTCCATGGAAGAAAATAAAAGCAATAACTGTTTTAAAGTTCTCATGAGCTGGCAGATATTATCTGGAGAGATAGATTTGCCTGTTTCTCATTTAAGAATCTTTTTTTAAAAAGAAGGAACTAGATGGAAATTATCACTGGATAATTTTTTTTGCTTGAAAATCAGAACCACTGCTGTTTTATTTTCCAAGCCAAAGTAGTAATTATTTTATACTTTTATATTGAAAATATATTTTTAATAAATCCTCAGAAACAAGCAGCAAAAGGTGCTTTCTCTGTGTTGGATTCCCAAGTAATTAGCTATGCCTTGGTCTTCCTTGTTTAGAAAAGTGTTCTCTTTGCTGAAGTGTTGTATTTAATAACTCATACATTTTTTGCTTCCAAAGGATCTGGAAGACAGTTTTTCTTGATGTGTATTTATTTATGAAAGTAGATTATTTGTAATTAATATTGCTGCTTTCTTTCAGACACATCTGTGACATCAAGGCTACTGTGTTGTTCATTTCCTCTAAGCAAAAACTTCCATTTGGTCTCCTAGATAAGAGGTTTGTCCAAGAAAGATTCCAGCAGTTGTCCTGGGCTGCTTCAGTAATTCTGGCTATGTCCAGGAGTTGAATTTTTTGGAACACAGTTCCTCTGTAGAGTAGCTTTGGGCTTTAATGGGTAAAAGCTGTTTTTTTGAACACGAACTGAGACAAGTTTCAAGCCAAAGGGGGAAAAAAAACTATCACTAGTCATAGCTATCACTGTGGAATAGAAACCTGGGATTTTGCCATGAGACAGGAGGGGCTGTGACGGTCCAGTGGAGCTGTGCCTGACAGCCTGGGCTGAACGTGGTCTCTCACCCCAACCTCCATCTCAGGTTATCCCAACGTGCTTGCAATCTGTACAAAGTGCCTGTGGAGTTCAGGTGCAGAGTGTGGTTACTGCTGAAGCAGATGGGAACTGAGCTCTCCTGTCAGCAGCACCGCACTGCAAAGTGTTGACAAGGTCACCTGTGGTGCCTTTGTATTCTAAAAACATAACTATAAAAACAAAACCTGCTGGGCTGTTTGTTTTTTTTTTTCAGCAGCAGTCATGGTTCACAAGCAGCAAACAGCTTTCTGCTTGGTGTTTTCACAAGTCTTGGCTTACAGAAACCAAACTGGATTTTCTCAGCTCTGCCATTACATGCTTCACATATATTCTACTCCTGATGTAAATCTGATGGTGGGGATTGTAACTACAGACTCACAGGTGTTTGTTCATGGAGCACTGGAAGCATTGCTTTAGTAAAGGCAATAAGGAAGCAGCATTCCAAAACACAAAATCTTGGTAGCAGGCACAAAATGTATTTTCCCCTCTAAGACAGAACTTTACTGGTTCTAAATGAAACCCCCACTAAATGAAGAAAACCTGACCTGGTATTCACACTAGAGCAACTGATTGGAAGGGTGTGGTCAGGTGTAAAAATTTTACTTCTGTCTGTAAATTTTGTATTTAGAAGTTACATGGTTCTTAATGGAAGTCCAGAAAATCAGTTTATTTTGTAAAATTACTTGCTGTTCTGGATAAGTAGCTGAATTTCTCTTTGATTTGTGGATCTTTTACAAAGTGACTGAGAAGTGTGGGGTTTTCTTGTTGTTTAAGACACACAGAATTAGAAGCTAGTGAGACATGGTTATATTTAGTTTTCTCAAGCTGGTAGGCTCTGAGCTAATGACGCTGTTATTACAGCTGATTTTCTGACTATTTTCTGCACTTTAAGCCATGATATCAAGTATGTTTTTGTCATTTTCCACCTGTGGAAATGGTCATGAAAGTTACACCTTGGGTACCTTTGTCACTGTGTACCCAGGCAGTAACCAGACACAAACACATGGATCTAAACATTGAGTGCACTTAAAATTTTTTATCCCTTATTTATACTAACGGTGTTAGGCATTTACCTCAATCATTTTAAACATTGGTTATTGTATATCACTTATTTGGGTATAAAATATTTTCATGAAATAAAATATACTCAGTTGTTGCGGATTATTTGTTATCTAGAGGCTTAAAATATACTTATTAATTGAAACATGATCTGTTGTAACTTCAAAAGCCATTTTGGGTCACAGGTATGTATTGGGCTGTGTTTGGGGCGGAGTGAGGGGACACAATTACTTGATTGTACTTTTCTATATACTTTTAAAACACATACTGGAAACCCTCCTTCTCTAAAGCAAAGACCTTGAAATCAACAGGAGTGTGATTTCTTTGCAGGAGGAATAAGAGGAGCTGAGCAGAGTCACTCTGCCTGTCTTCCAGCATTTGGGTGCTTGTCTTTTGGGTTTTTTCCCATTAATTTTTTTCCTTTCTTTTGCAAAATAATGGGAGTGGGAGGAGGTTACTGAGCAAAGCCCCCTGCAGAGGGAAGTATACCTGAGCAGCCTGGAGTGAGGCAGACCACGACACAATAACCACGGTGTGAGTTTGAGACTCGAAGGAATAAATAACCCAGGATCGTGTTCTTAAAGCTTTTTTTTTTT
>VYZR01067537.1:0-10085 GCA_013400675.1 Oxylabes madagascariensis
CTGCCAAAAATCCTGCTCACGCATCCTTTCCTTAGAAAGACAAATGTTCACTGAACCCAGATGTCAATGCCTCAAAGTTCAGCTCCTGGGACTGTTCCCAAGAGTATGTTGATCAAAACCAACATTGATATTTACTCTGAATTCATTCTTGAAATCAAAACCATCTCTGCTGAAACAGATGAAAACACACAGAGGCCAAACCAGATCTCTGGACTAGGTAAATTTTGCTGCTACAGCAAAGAATAGAACCCAAGGTTTAGAAAAGCTGAAAACTAAGGCAAGCAAGTTGCCTCTCTCATGGGGAGAGAAGTGTACACTCTGTGCAATGCCTGCTTGATCAGAGGGATGGAAGTGTTAATACAACGATTGAACCACAACCAAAACCTTGACAAATGGGTATGCAAATAAAAAAGGGAAACCAAAGGATTAACAAATCCTCTCTCCTCTTCCTCCCCCACAGCAAGACTGTATCTCTGCAACATTCCACCCTGAGCCCCAGAGGGTAATGTCCAAAGCCAGAGCCATGGCAGACAGGATCCCCACGTGTGCAGCTTTCCAGGCAAACTGCTGCGCTTTGCACCACATCCGCAGCGCTCTGACAGCCCTGCAGGGAGTCATAGAGACCATCTGCAGCCAGAGCTCCACCGACGTGGTGGAGGCCAACCTCAGCCAGCTGAACACCACGCTCAGCCAAGGCTCTGCCTTCTACACCTGCGGGAGCCAGGACACGCCCCAGGGGTATCCCCGGGGCCAGAGCATGGGCCTGGCAGACAATAAAACCTACATCTGGTGGGTTTTAAAGAAATACGAGGACATCATGCAATTTACGGGGAACTTGTACTCTGAAGCAGCAGTTTGATACGCCAGGATAAAAAAAAAACAACCCTTGAAGGTGCTTGAGGGCTGGTTAAATGTGACCTGTCAGGGGTAATGGGATCGGTTTGATGCCAGGATCAACACTGATTATGTACTTGCTATTCTCTATAACTATATAATCTAGTTTAATTTAATATTTAAAGGATGAATGTGTTAAGTTATTGATTGTATTTATTATAAAACTATTTATACTGTCTTATTTGCAACAGAATATAATAAGGATGGACAAATGTGAGCCAAGGTAATTTAATTAAGCAACCCTGACATATAAACAATCAGGAAAGTGTCATTTCAGTAATTTTAATGTTATTTATATTTTTATCTTGCAGTTATTTTTCAAAAGAAAAGTTGATTGTCAACAGGCTGATTTTGCACTTCTCTCTCTACTAGTGAATTTTATTTATGAATTTATACAACACATCTATTTTTATAAATCTATTTAAGCAATTAGTTTATATATTTATTTATTCGTATTTTAAACTCTTCTATTTTAACACTGAAAGCGATCTATTTGCTACTTAGTAGATGAATAGTTTTACTCATTTCCTGTTACCACTTTTGGATAGAAACTGGACCTTAATTAAAATATTAAATAAAACAAATATTGCTGGATTCTCTTTTTACTAATCCTTTTTTACAACATATTTTGCACTGGCCCTGTTCTGCTCAGACTTCTCCAGGAAAAGTGGGTTTGATATCAACTGAGTTACACTGCCAGTCCCCTAAAAGCCTGAGGGGGGATCCTAGAAAAGCACTGAAGTCTCCCAAGAGGAACAGAGGGACCAAGCTCCTTGCTGGAACCAGGGGAAGAATTCCTCCCAAATAGGTCCCATTTCAGACACAACTGTGGAGATGTGACATAGTGGTGACATGAAGAAGGTAAAATTCCAACCTCATATCTCTCATTTTTAATAGCAAAAAGAAGAGTGGTTGGAAAAAAAATCACTGCCTGGCAATGTGCTTATTCCCAAGGCTGAAGCAACACCTGCCTGACCTTTTCAGGTGGGGTCAGCAAAGCACTCCCNATCTCTCATTTTTAATAGCAAAAAAAAGAGTGGTTGGAAAAAAAATCACTGCCTGGCAATGTGCTTATTCCCAAGGCTGAAGCAACACCTGCCTGACCTTTTCAGGTGGGGGTCACAGCCCGAGGGCTTAAACATCACCACTGCCAAGGACTGACACAAACCACTTAATCCTGGCTGAACCAGAGGATTACACAGGGCCGCTCCCTGTGGTTTCCTCTCCCATGCACGGCTTTTGTTTCGCCTTCTAAACAGTATAAATAGCTCAACAAAAGTGTTTTCCTTAGAAAGGGAAATGCTTCCTCAGCAGTGCTAACAAGATGTCAAAGTGAGTCAGATGGTTTGTCCAGACTCACATCATGGGAAGAGCTACCTGAGAAAGAAAGAGTTGTTATTCCCCCGGGGGAAGACTCAGACCAGTCACTGCCGAGAGGAAAAGGCACCAGCCCCAGGCAGAACAGCGAGAGAACACCTGCAGCCCTGTGGCTTTCCTGGTGCAGGGTTACCACGGCTCAGATAAAAATCCTCCCCAGCCCTGGAGGGCTGCAGGTTGGGGGATACACCTGTGCCACACAGAGCATTCTCTGCTGAGATCATGATCTGGTCACCAGCAAAGGTCTCCTGACAAGCAGCTCCCCATTTATCCAGGCTCAAAACAAAGCTTTCGAGGCCTATGAGGAATGAAGAGTTTGGATGGAGGAGCCACAGATGGGCTTTGTAAGGACTGTAAAAAAGGGCAGCAGCAGGACCCAGGGATGTGATGACTCTCATCTTTCGTGGGTTTGTTTCCATTTGGTGGGGGGAAGGCACTGGGGGATGTGACACACACACCTTGTTCTGAAACAGGAACATGTTAAACATCTCTCTGGATGACAACAGGGGCTCTTTTGTGTTTGCACACAGGGAACTTCCCCAACACCCAAAAAACCCAATCCTTGTCTGCCCACCTCCTGGAAAAAGTGCTCAGGGATGAGAATAGGCAGAGATGAGCTCCTGAGGGCAAATATAGGTTAAAATAAAGAAATAAAAATCTAGTGAGCATTCCATTCCATTCCATTCTTTTAGATATAAAGAGCCCTGAGCTGTCTGCCCACTGAAGGGCCAATTCCCCTACAGCAGTGATTTTGTTTGGCATAATTTCCACAGAGCAAGTGTAGGTCCACTTTTAGCAGTGTTCAAGGATCAGCAGAGCCAGCCACAAAAAGAAACCACTTCACAAACTCTTTTGGCACCTCAGCTGAAGTTACAGCAGCCTCCCTGAAATCACTACTGAATCAGAAGTACAGAAACAGTGCTGCAGCCACAGCTTCCTCCCAGAGAGCTTTGATAGCATCGTTGCAGTAACTCTGGCATTTGTAGTGCTTGGTCAAGAGGGAAGGCAGGCTCAAGAGTTGGTTTATCACTGTTGAAATAACATTGCTCTTCACTCCCATCAAAATGCTTTATGTGAGATCAAACTCATGATTTCTGAAAAATAAAATGCAGGGTTTTTGAACCCTGCTGAACCTCCTGGAACCGCAGGCCTGACTCATCAGATACCAAGTCAAAAACATCAATCACAAGGATAACATCAAACAGCACAAACTCTTGTGCAGTGATTTTAAAATAAAATCCTTCTTTTCACTCTTCTATTACCTTTCACTTCAACTAGAGCCTCACTGCTGCTTCCACTAAGCAAGAAAATCCAAAATGCCAGGGAGGTGACTACTGAAGCTGGAGAGCTGGAGTGTCCTACCAGGGAAAAACAAAAATCAATCATTAAAGACAGATTTATTTATTTCATTTTTCAAATGGACTTAAGCAGCTCAGTGCCTAACACCAACATCAATCCCAAAAGGAGTCCACACTTCAGCAACTCCATAGAGGATACAGAGCCCTGCTCTGGGAATGCCAAACACAGATCCAAAGGTAACTCCCACACTGTTCACAAGAAATGAGCTCTTGTCACCTTCTAGAGCTGCAAAAAGGATGCTAGATGCCAATCCTGGTCCAGGTATAATTCTACTTACCATTTCCCCACCTCCAGTCAGAAAATAAAGGCATTACAAGCAGTTTCTTCCAAAAAATATCCTTTATTGTTTTGGTTGTAAATATAAAAAAATGCATTGCACAATTTAACAGACCTACTGAAAAGTGCTACATTTCAACAGCACAACAGAAGTTGTCATGCAACAGAACAGGAAACCTAAGCAAAGCAAGAGCACAACCTGAAGTCCTCATACCTTCAAGCTTTTTTTTTTCCTTTTTTCTTAACAAGAATGAATTCCACTCACTTAAAACACATTTAAATACAAGATTAGAAGAAGAAAACCATCTATTTATTCACTGCATTGTTAAAAAGCTTGCTCTTAACATTGATATCTTTTGATTGAAAACCTTATTCATGTTGGAAAAGTTCAGATATAAAAAGTTCAGACAACAGCTAGAAATTAATTCCATTATATACCTAAGGTGTGTTTCTTTGTAAGTGAAGTTACTGTAACTGTAACTGAAGAACTCAAGTTTTACAGATAAAAAAACTACAGTTTGGTTCTACCACTTCTGCTCTAACACAGTAAATGAGCAGAAAATCCAACCAAGAATGAAACCAAAGAAAACTAGAGCTTTAACTGATGTTGTGGGAGAAATATTGGGGTCTTACAAAAGAAAAAAACCCAAACCAAATCATCTCCTCTGAAACTCAATTGAGGAGTAATAGAAAAACTCCTGATGTCTCACCTAATTTAAAAAACTCATAAAAGTTACAAACAATTGTCCATAGTCCTCCAGACTGGTGTGACTGAAACCCTAACGAACCTGAATTGGATGTCATCAGCCTTTTGATTTTTGGTGGTTTTCCATGCAATAAAGGTGGAAAGGAACCAAAAAAGTAGAAAGAAAAAGGAGAAAACAGTGAAAAACCCATTCAACTTTCAGCAGTACCTTCTAGCTGGCAACATCAAAGCAAGAATTATCCACACCTGAAACTGAGAAAGTGAAACAGCCTTCAAATAAGCATTATCTTACTGCACATTTCTGCAGTGAGCTTCCCTCTCCTGTTCTCAAACTGCTTTTCAGGAGTTTTGGGCTTTAAAAGCAAACAAAACTAAATCTACCAGTCCCTGTCCCTTCTACCACATGTGAACACAAACACACACACTCACAAAGGAATGTAAAAAAACCTGAAGATACAAAGGGAGGCAGATTTTCAATACATTTGACAGCCCTTTGTCTTTTCAAGCCATTTCAGATTTAGAGGTTTAAGCCCTTGCCTGTTTCCTGGGTTTGTCAGAGCAGAGGTTATGTCCATTTGTGCACACGTGCTCCTGCACACGGCAGCGGAGAGGGGTGGATTCAGCAGGAAAGATGCAATTTTTTCCAGACACAGACAGAGTTACTCACAACCTCAGTCTGAAAGGGTCAGAGTAATGCCACACAGATAAAATCCTCTAAAAAGCCAGGGAAGCCCCACTTCCTCCATTCACTGAATTTTCCACAGAGCATCATTTTAGGGGGAACAGTGAGTGACTTATGATTAATCAAATGTGTATGAGACACCAAGATCTAAGGCACAGATGGAAACATTCTAGTAGCCGCCCCCTTCAAGGAAGCCTTCCCCAGGGGTCTAGAAAAGCATGGAAGAACATTCCAGTCAGGCCAAATGGTTATTAACCAAGAATCCTTTGGTTTTGTGCAGGGATCAGACTGTCATGGTGAAGTGTGCGCTTGTCTCTGATCCTACTCCTCAGTAACTCCTTCAGTTTTAGTTTGCTCCTGGACCTTCACCCCTTACTCCTCCTAAAGGAGGCCAATAACTACAATGCAAGCTAAAAACTACACCAGATAATGCCCAAGTTCTCCAGAACTTGTGTTTGGAGTGGGGCCACCTACAATACACCAATTAATACAATCTGAGGTCAGAAGGAACCAGCAGACAATCCCAGTTTGACTTTGTGCATATCACAGGCCATAAATAAGTTATTTAGCCACTCCTTTACTGAGTGAAATGTGTTGGATTTGACAGAATACGACCTGTATGCAATTATATGGGGGTTCTCCAAAAGTTTAGCACCAGACAGATGTGCAGCACCTGCAATTCTGTGCAGACTATAGGCACTGTGTGTTTGGCTTGCTTACTTTGGTGACACTGAGGAAATCAGAGTGCTTAAATTACAGGAGAAAGTGTTACCAAACGTTGAAAAAAATAAAGTATTTAAACTCCTCCATGGGTAAGAAATACAGACTAAGGTGTTTAAACATAAATCAAAGTGGAAAACTATGCAATAACTAATACATACGTGGTCCATCTCTTTCCATAGCAATCTTTAGTGGTTCTACTTTTCAGATGTGAGACATAAACCAGCTTTTTTCCTCCTGTGTTTCCAAATGGAGTGAAATCACTCTCCTCACAAGGCTGATTGATAAAAGAATTCTGATCTGCAATAATAGGGTGACAAGAATATATTGAATCACCACTTCAAAGAGCAGCCACATCATTTCTGGTAATTGCACTAGTGGAAAGTATCTTTTCACTTCTTTCCTCCCTCCTACACTCTTGCCTAAGTGAGCAGTATTTAATTTTTTTCTCTTTAAGTTTTTCAGTTTTTTAAAAGTGCTATGAGTTTGTTTCTGCACCACAATTTGTTAAACAAGCACCTTCCTTCCAATTGTAATCAGCTCACAGTGCATTCTGATGGATGAGTTTCCCATCCACATCAAAACTGTGAATGGACAAAGTTTTTGGCAGTGCAGGTGAATTACCCCTCCCTGTTCCGTTCAGGTTGCTCTCAGTTTCCAATCCATTCAGTGAGATATGGGATTAGAGTTTCAGTTCTCAGATCTACCTGGGCCCTGAAGGATGACTGTACTGCACTGTGCTTGTTGGGACAAAACTCCCACGTCATCGATACCAAAAACGGCAAAAATCACACACCATCACTGCTGACAAGCAGGAGACCACACTGCAAGGGAGGCATTACAGAATCTGCTCATCTGAAAAGGTCAGCAAAAACACCAGCTCTTGGACAATATGCCTGCTGCTTTCTTGCTAGAAACCCAGCCATGTTTTTAACACACAAACAGTGAGATCAGCCCACTGAGGAAAGGGACATCCCCAGCTCATCACAGTGTAAAATGACTTTACTGGAGTCAAATTCACAACCAGTGATAAAAATGGGAGGATTGAAAGCACTGATTCAAAAAAGGATTTACTTATTCAACACTTCTTACCCAGATGTATCCAAAAGAATATCGCTTAACTGATTACAACGTTATGAAAGATGTAGGAATGGATCCCTCCAGACAATCTACCCATTATTTCATTACTATGACAACTTTTGCACACCATTCCTTGGCTGAGACTTGGAATTTTGTTGCTTTTATCACAGGGACACAGGTTTTCACATGTGCCACAAACTTCAAATTATGTCAAATCTACTGTAAAAAAAAAAAAAAAAGAAATAAAAGCATTTCCCCCTCTGCCTGCACAGCTACAGGCAGCTGTGTTGGTACAAAATTTGCCATTCTGCCTTCCCCTTCAGCCCTCAGTCCCTTCCATGCAGGAAGAGGCTCACCTTTTGTGCCTTGTCCTTGCTACAGTGCTGCTCTCACAGAAGGAACTCTGCAAGGAAAGCCATTAGCTGCAAAAACTGAGGACAAAGGAGAAACAAGAACAAAACCACTGCCTGTGCTCAGCCCTATTCCCCAGGCCTATTGTTTCCAAACTTTGGCCCAACAAGTGGAGGAGATTGGGTACGATGCTGAAAAAAAGCTCATTTTCCCAAGGAGAACCTACTGAGCCCATTTCAGAGCGTGCAACCCCCAAGTCTTCTGGTTATTCCTCATTTTCCCACTGTGAGAGGCTGCACAGCACCTCCAGCCTGCTCTTGAAGCTGGAAGAAAACTGCTCAAGGGAAGTGTTCCCACCATTTGCATAGCTCTGAACAATCAGGATCAAGTTCTGAGAGTGAGTGGAATTACAAGAGTCGTGGGATCATGCCTGACTATGAACAATCAGCTGGAATGAGCATCCCAGTGCTGTCTCAGGATGGACAATCACTGCTGGAACAGGACTCAGTTTACCTGCAGCAGAGCACGGCACATGCTGAAACTGTCACAGGAAAATGTTATGTATTATTTTGAGTTTTATACTTATTTTTACATGTTCTGTAATTCATGCTGAACAAAATCTTCTCATAAAGACCAGACCTGGCAAAGTCCTTCAGGTTTTTCAGACAGAAGGCAGAAAGAAGCAAAAAAAGACAAAGAAGCAAAGAACTGACTGCAAGTCTTTGTGGTTTGATATAGCTTCTCAGATAATAAAAAAGCCAATTTTTTAACATTACAAACTCAATTCTTGTCTCTGAAGTGCTACTACATTTACCTATGGATGTGTTTTATATGTGCACATTTTGCAAGGATGGCAGCTGAACTGTGCAGAGTGCAAGATAATAGTTCATTGATTAAATTGATATAAAATTCACTTATTTATCCTAATTGCAGAATTTATACAATCTAAACTTGCTTTCTTGCACTTACTGCACAGCCTGCTACTACCTTGCAATGGCTATATAAAAAAAAATAAAAATCAGCTACTTTATTTACTAGAAAATAAAGCACATCTTGAAACAGATCAAATGCAATGATACACTCATTAAAATAAAAATACACAAAACACAGCCTGAGATTTTAATTCTAGCAATTTTGCCATGAGTTGACATCACTGACGGATTTTTCTTCTCCTTTGGTTTTCCATATGATCCTGTTTAACAATTATCACTATTCAAGTAAAACACATGGAACTGAATACCAGAAAACAAAACAAAAAGCACATTTTGCTTCATGAAATCAGAAGTATTTTTTCCCCTTGAAGAGCACATTCCTTGGTGTACAGGATTTACACTTCAGAGAACTGAGGGTGTTTCATTAGTTGCATAAGGATGCATTGATGGAGATCTATTGCTGCCTGCAGGGCACAAACCTGCTGAGTTTACCTGAGCTTGGTGGTTTTTTTCTCACGTGACAGAGCACAGCACAGCACTGGAGAGGAACCCAAAACGTTCTGACAACGCTGCGACACCTGCACCTCTTCGCAAGGCAGGGCCAGGTGCCCTGAACAATGTCTCGGGTGATGGAGAGAATCCTTTCTAAAGTGCACCAACTGGAGGAGCCTGGGCAGGCAGGGCCTGGCGGGTTCTCCACCCCTGGGACAAGCACCTCAGTGTCTTTGGTTGTTAGGTCTCCCCAGCTCTCTTGTTCACCTTCGTCACGGCCTCCCGCGCCTGCTCCGGCAGCCGCGACGGGTCCGACAGGATCGAGGTGCTCCTGCTCAGCTGCCGCAGCGTGTTCAGCACCACTATTAAAAAAAAAAAGGGCAGGAAAGCATCAGGAAAAGCTATTAATCTGACTGATCTTTCTTCTACAAATGAGAGCACCCCTTGACAGCTATAAACATAAATTAAACACTTGCTGAAAGGCAAGAGGGAAAGGATCAAGCAGTGATGCCCAAACAGAAGGTCACTCCAAAGCTGAATACAAATCTCAGAAGTCTTCCCTCATTAGGAGATAAATCATGCTGCCAAATGTACTCCAACTAGAGCCAGGCTTTTGAAATTTAAATGTAGTTAAAGACAGTTTAAATTCTGGTATATTCAACATTTTTTTTCTGTCTTCACAGTCAAAAGAGGCTCTTATTTTTTCACTGAGCTAACAAAAAGGAGGCAAAAGTCACATTCAGCATCATGTGCTTTCTTTGCCATCCTCAGACTTTTAAGAAATGCTATTGTATTACACTTTATACGATCTGAAGAGCTGATGGATGGAACTTCACTTACTTGGCCTCAGAACAGGAAGAGAACAGTGCTGATCCAACCAGGCCAGTGCAGTTTCGTTCAGATCCTTAAAGCTTGTTGTGGAAACCATCCCATTGAAGGACTCAAACAATGGCTTAATAATAATGCTGAACTGCAAACCATCAAATGTCAAGGGAGACAACAAAGGGGAAGTTCAGAATATTCTATAGGAAAAGCTGTGGCAGAGAAAACACTAGATTTCTAAATGGACTTCAACTGCCAGAGGGATTGCAATGTTTAAATAATTGTATTTTCAAATCTGTAACACTAAGACTGAGGAAAAACTTGAACCTTAGTTCCTAGCGATATTCACTATATTTTGCAAAATTCCTCCACACTGACCTGAAGAGGAAAAAGG
>VYZR01067539.1:0-12821 GCA_013400675.1 Oxylabes madagascariensis
GGAGAGGAGAGGAGAGGAGAATGCCACTTGGACTTGAAAAAACAAGGTCCAAGGGAGGTAAATGACAGACAAATGAGGAGCAATATGTATTGTGGTTGGAGGGAAGGGGTAAAAGAAAGACCATGTTTCTGTCATTTGTAATTTAGGAGGGAGGTCTTGCACAGATAGTTTATTCCAAGTGCCTGATCTTTGCCGTGTCTGGGGAACATAGGAATTAACTCAGATATTAAGCAAATGCTTTGGTCTCACTGGAAAGCAGCTTGCACTTATCTGAAGTGAGGCCTTGGGCAAAAAGCTCATGTCAGACAGCACCTGGGGGAAAACTGTGCACATGGTTCTGGATAAAGAAATGCCATCTCAGTCCTCGAGCATGGTGGGAAAGAAGCTGCCTTGATGGCCGAGTATGGAGGAAACCAGCATGGCCCAGTAGAGCAGTGAGGACATTTTGGGAGCTCTGGTGGGCTATGATCATCTGAGAGGGCCAGCTATCCCATAGTGCTTGATGAGCAGAGCTGCCCTTCCAACAGCAGTGCTGTGCAGGTACTGCTGTGTTTGTGTCACTGTTTTTTCCCGTTTCCTGACAGCGGTATCTTCTCAGGTGTCCTTAAGGCAGGGCAGCCATCTCTCTGTGCTCTGACACAGCACAGTCCTTGCCAGCCTGCAGTCCATGCAGTTCCCAGGCATCCAGCAGTGCTCAGCAAATGTAGAAAGTGCAATACAAACCATAACCTTCCTGCATTTGCAGTCCAGGATGTGCAATCAAACCTGGGGAATGTAAAGGAATAAACAGGCATTCACAGCTGAGGTTCTCTTTTAGCTGGGCCTACATACAAAGCACTGTGGTGACTGTGCCATGGGATGCCTCCAGTTTATTCAGAAAAGGCTTAGCAGACCTTTGAGTAAAGCACATACAAGATGCTTGTCTAATGTTTTCAAGGCAGGTACCTGGGGAGCAAGATGGGAGCATGGTAAGCACAAGGTCCTGAGGTGTTCCAGGTGCTCAGAGTCGGACTCTGCTCTGCCATTCAAGACTCAGTGGGGCCTAGGGACTGCTGCTGTCCTTTGAGGAGTTCATCTATGGCTGTAGTCCTTTCTGTGGGCACTGCAGGACTGTGTTCTGCACAGCATTGCAGGCTGATGCTATGGGACACTGCTGAGTAAGGGCTTATGGAGCACTGGGGACAAGAGAAAAATGTCTCAACTTCAATAGATTCAGTTGAAAAAAATACCTTTCTGGATACAGAGTGGAATATGACGGTGCTGGCCACACTCAAACCCAAGAACAGCTACAGGTTACAATGGCTTTCCAATACCTGCCCTAATTTCTTTCTGGTTTCACAGCTTACTTGCTGTGGGAAGAGGGAATTTGCCCCAAAAGGAGGGAACCAGGGCATTTGTTTTATTTATACTTCATTTCCCTCAGTGATTGTTTATCCTTGGAGAACATCATTATCCATCCAGTCATCAAAGTATCAGGTTCTCATAGTCAATGTCCTGGCCTTGGCCCGTAACCACAAAAAATGGAAGAGTTCACTTTGCTGTGGACCTTTTGGGTGTTGGCAATATTTGGAGATGCAGTCCCNAACCAGGGCATTTGTTTTATTTATACTTCATTTCCCTCAGTGATTGTTTATCCTTGGAGAACATCATTATCCATCCAGTCATCAAAGTATCAGGTTCTCATAGTCAATGTCCTGGCCTTGGCCCGTAACCACAAAAAATGGAAGAGTTCACTTTGCTGTGGACCTTTTGGGTGTTGGCAATATTTGGAGATGCAGTCCCATGGTGGTGGTGCCTGTGTGGTCTAATTAGCCTTTATTGCTGCTCTCGCCTGCCCGCTTATTTCCACGTTAATTTATGTGTCCCAAGATGCGCCTGCTCATCTGTTCCTTATTTCCTGGGTATGCATTTATTTTCTTGCTGAGTACTGAAAGGAAAGGAGATGAAATGCATTGAAGATCTTGATTTACAGCTTCAGCATTTCTCTAAATCTGTTAAGAACTGTGTTTTCATGTCCCCCTCCTCTCTGCCCTCTATGATGGCAGGGAGTCACTCAGCATGGCAAGCTGGAGCATGGGCACCAAAGCAGACTCAGACCTCTGTCACTTCACTGACCACAGCTGATAATGGGCGCTGTCTGCCCTGCACCCAGTCCTGAGTGTACTTTTTTGTGATCTCTTGACCCTCCAGTGCAGCACTGTACACTCACCATTTGGTTCTTCCACCAACTGCCCCGTGTAATTTTGAAGCTGATGATGTAACTGGTGGTGGTGGTGATGCACAGGGACTAGTTTGGGATGCAGCTTGTCTAAGGCAAGGAGGGAAATATGGGAGCTTCTCCCAAGTTCTTCTCTGTAACTTCCTGAAAACTCACTTCCTGGTCAAACCACCACAGCAGGTCAGAGCAACTTCAGCTCATGCAGCCACCCCCCTGCCTGACCCATGGCTGCCCAGCTGCCTCTTCCTTGTGATGCTTTGCTACAAGGAAGAAACTTCCTACCCACTAAGCCTTCATGTTTGGTTTACAGTACTCAGTCAGGATCACAGGGAAAAGCAGCTGCTGATCCAAAATATTGATGTCAGTTGTTGATTAGGAAAAATCTGTCAGTGTGCAACTGCATCTCAATCCCTTGAAAAGGGGCTTCTTTTCATGGTGGGTCCTTCCTGGTTCCCCAACAGCACATACCTGCCAATCCATGCTGCTGTGATTAGAGGGGTTTGAGTCAGCTGGGATAGCACATCCAAGAGAGGTCACTGAGACAGGTCATCCCTTCCTGCTGCTTCTGAGGTCCTGTATGACTACTAGCAAGCTTTCCCAAGAAGGAATTATGCCACTCTGGAGTTTACTGAACCATTTTTTCCTGTGCTTTCCCAGGCCTTTCCTCTCAATTACATTAAAACCTTCAAAGTCATGGGAAGAACATTTCTCAGCCTCTGGAAAAGCCTTTGTTTAGGTTTATGAAGCACCCACCCCAGAGGTCCAACCGCTCTCCTCACTTCACCCTTGCCTGGGCATGTACGAGGAAAGGAAAAAGAGAGACCAGCTCGTGCCCTTGGCTGTTTTGGGGAATCCTGCCACTGCATGGGTCAAACTCGTGTGCTTGGACCTCTGGGGATCAGCAAAGGTAGAAGAGGTCTGAAGGTCTTCTGGAAGACTTCTGAATGAGGCAGCAGGATTTACTCTCCTGACCAGGATAACTCGTGTTGGGAGACTGAAGAGCAAACATCCATTAGCTTTAATTTTTCTGGCAAAGGAAAGTGACAGGCACCGGGGAGAAGCTTCCCCCTCACCTGTGGCACATGAAAATCCCCTACCAGGCTGGCAGCCACACTTGGGTTGGAGGAGGGACCCCATGCATCCCTGGTGGACTCCCTGGCAAAGCTGGCATGAGCCATTCATGGTGGTAAACAAGCTGAGGGCCCCTGCAAGGCACCTCAGTGTCATCCTGCTGCCATGGCTGGCCTGAGGGGTCTGTGCCAGTTGAACCCAGCCTGCTGCTTGGAAAACCCCTGGCTGTGCCATGGCACTAAGTGAAATATCATTTCCCAGCCTAATGGACAGATGGTTAAATATACAATGATTTACCAGCTCTTTTGCTGCAATAACTGTTCTCACATTGTCTCTTTGCCTCTTTCACTGTTTTTATGATTCATGCTATTTGGTTGCCCAATTGACATTACCAAAATGAGGTTTCTATGCCCCAGCCTTTCCTTCCTCCTCTCTCCCCTTTTTCTTTGACAGTTTATAGGCCGGAGAGAAGTTTTTCCAATCATGGTAATATCTTCATGTTTTGTTGACAAAAGGTCAACCTAGGAATAAGCCAAACTGGTTTTAGGAAAAATATTTGCTTGTTTAGTAAGGGGATGTGTGTAGGAGATCAAATTTATGAGGGTGAAATTGAATCTGGTTATTTGAAGGATTCTGAAATAAAAGCTTCCCACCCACTCACAAGGGGAAGAACAATACTTATAAATTGCTTTAGGCTGAAGCAGAATGTAAAAATAAACTAAGTTTCTGTGCAAAAGGTAATAGGATCCAAAGAAAGAACTAAAACCAGAGCTTAAGACATGACAGCCTGTTCACTCCCTCATGCACAGTGTTCATTTCACACTATCATTCCTTACAGAAGAAAGGTCATCATCAGGTTCCCCAGTATCTGACCTTCCAGTTCCACAGCATCCATCCTTATCCATTGGTCAGACATTTGCCCAGTCTCAGTAAAGAACGATCCAGTATCTTAACTGGTCACCTGGCCAGGGAATCTCTTCTGTAGCATGATTTCTCTGGTTTGACTTTAAATTATAGTTCTAAAACAGGTCTGTCACACAGGTCTTTTCATGAGAATGGCCCATGCCAGGAGCCCTACTCCATTCAGGAGTAATTTGCATGAGTAGCACTGCTGAACACGTGTGTTTGGAGGGTCCTGTCCCAAAGATCTTCTCTCTTTTCTCTGAAAAGTCTAGCCAACAGTGCAACGAGCCAACAGGTTAAGCCACACTTTTCCACAGAGAATATGAAGAGGGAATGTGCCACACACGTGCATATCTCTATCTCCATATATTTTAAAACTCTGTGTGTGAACGTGCATGTGTATGTATATACATGTGTATGAATTAGAATAATTCGGGCTGGAAAACCTCTCTGGAGGTGATCATGTTTAATTCCTGGAAAGACATCCCAACATGATTGTTCAGGCCCTTGTCCAGTTAAGTGCTGAGCCCTTCCAGATGTGAAGAAATTCTCCTAATATCGAATTGGAATTTTCTTTCCTGCACCGTGTGACTGCTGCCTCTGTCCCACCACCATGCACCTCTGAGGACAGTCTGACATAGACATGAACGAGTATATCTGGGCACACACACACATGAAAGCACACACAGAAGGTTTCTTTTGTCCTTCCTCTGTGCATCTGAGAGATAACAAGCAAGTGCAGTCTTGCTCTGGCCCAGAGCAGCTATTCCTATTTCTAGTAAACTCTGAGCAACTGTGGGGAGGATCTGGCATTTCCTTCCTTCTCCTGCTGTCGCACAGCTCCAGTTCCTTTGTATTATTTAGACACATGCCCCCCTCATGGCTTGGGACATGACATTTCTTTCCTCTTTAAGCATGATTATTACAAAACATGAATTGCAGCAAGAGCTGTAGTTAAAAAAACCCTCTTTAATGAATTCCCATTGATGCTGGATGCTTGTTAAAAAAGCACAACAGAACATTAAGCAGGTCTTTGTAGCTATAAGAAACAAAGATGAGCCATTATTGAAAGAGTTCAACTAGTTTTGGTTAACCCTATTGTCATACACATTTTGGAAATTTCTAGATAAAGAGGAGGCAGGATACAAAAATGAAATCCAATTTGCTGAAGATTTTATATAATTTTTAAACAAGATAACAATATTGTTTTTAGATACTTGGTATTGTTTGTAGATATTCTGCCTCTCTTTCTGTATACAGCCACCACAGATCATCACTATAGGACTGGAGATGAGCTGTCATCAAATCCTGCTGGACACAGGACTTGTTTGGGCACAGCTGCATATGTCTTGGGCTTAAAGCCATAGGAAGAATGAGGCCAAACTCTCTCCCAGCATAGAGGCAAAAATGATGAAGCTGCTTGATTGTGAAACAATCTTCTTGCCGGGAAAGCTGCTCAGGATTTCATCGTTTTTCTGTCCCCAAACACACCACAGCTGGTCTGACCTAGCCTGTGAAAGGATGATTAAAGAGAAATGCATGGCTCTTGTTCTGTTTCTGAGAGAGGTAAATGGAGATTAATCTATCTGTACCTGTGGACCTCCCAGCCAATTTTCTCCCTAATGGATGGTAGATGTTTTTTCATTCATGCTTTTCTCACTTCATAACATGAAAGCAATCTTAGAGTCAGAGCTGTAACCTCTCACCATTACTCTAAGAAGAGCACATCTTCACATTTGTCTTTGGGGAACAACCAGGGCCTATTCCAAGAGGATTTTAGTTACTCCGGTGCCACAACAGCTAAGCAGCATAATTTTTTTTGGCATAGTAAAATTGTATCTTCTGCCCGTTTGCTCTCAGAGGTCCATCAAAGTATATAGAAAGCTTTTTTATAGTAATTTCAAATATAGCTCCAATTCTGCCCTTTTCAACATGAGAGAGAACCTGTCATCCTCCCCCTCTTCCTCCCACTCTAAACACGGACCCCATCTCCAGAGGAAGGAGACACTTGGTTGCACCTGGTGAATGAAGCCCTTCACAAAGGCCCTACACGTACTGCCAGTGTCTTTCAGAGAGGTCACTCTCAGCGAGTACGGCTGCATTTCTGTAAAATTAGCCACACTTTACTGCTGGATGTGTCGGGCAGCAAGAGGTAAACGCCACAGGGAAGTCAGAAGCTGGGAGTGGGTCAGGGTGCAATCTCAGTAGCTGATTCTGCTTGGGCCAGAGCCAAAACTATTTAATAGTTGTCTGTGTGTTTTGAGCAGTCGAGGAGAACGTGCAGAGCATCAGTGCTTCACAACATGTCTCCTCGTCTGACTGCTTTGCAAGAGCAGATGACAGTTCTCAGGCAAATCTGCTAATTTGGAGGGAGAAAATGGTTTCATCTGTCTTGCGGCGAGACACCTGAGAAGCCAAGGGAGCTGTTTCAGGAGAAAGCACAGAGAACGTCTGTGTACTTACAGCTGTGCTTTCAACACTGGAAAATAAATCATCTTTCCACCACAGAACCCATTATAGTTACCCTCACATGTAAGAGCAATTAGGATGTTACTGCCTTGCTGTCATGGAGCAGCCTGAATTGCTGTTTGAAGAGGTGTAATGGGAGTGGGGTTATTATTTGTGGTTGGGGAATAAGGGTATGAATGAGTGAGTTATGAGATTTCAGATAAATAATCCTCTGGCTTTTGCAAAGAAGTGTCGTTCCACCCCATCACAAGCCGACAACTCTGCCATTTCCTGTCCAAAGAAATTCATAAGATCAAATCTCAGCTCTTCCCTGACTCCTCTCTGATGAGGGAGAACAAGAAGGGAGACGTTTGGCAGTGGCTGTTTGGTGTTGTGCCACTTCATACTGCTGGCTCAGAATGCTGCAGCCTGTTCAGCTCTGCCCGAATGGCAAACACACCTCGTGCCCAGGACTGCTGCCACGGCGGCAGCCAGCCCTTCCTGGCAGGGCTAAGGGCACAGCATGGAGCTAAACCCATTCAGCCACAGATACTGCCCACTTTGTTCTGTGCTGGAGGTACCCCCCCAAAAAAGAAAGATGTGACAGATCCAAAGAAAAGGAGCAGCTAAGAGATAGGTGTGTGTCGCCCCCAGTCTACTTTCCCAAAAGAAAACAAACCCCAGAAATTGGTTCTGGTTCCACTGGGATTAGAGGCTTCTCTCAAATCTTTGAAATACAAATTCAGATTCAGTTTCTGCTTGATGGACGGGAAAAAAATCATGGTTCAGGTCGGTTTCTGGTAAAGTTCAACTCCCAGCAGAATCTCTTGTGCAACTCAGGAGCAGGACAAAAGTATGAAGGGGGTGTTTTGCCATATGGGTAAGTAGAATTGGGCTCGAGAATGTAGATGAATAAAGAAAGAGGCTCAGCACAACGATGTCCTGTCCCATGGGAAACTATGAAGCTTGAACTGACTTCAATATGCAGGAAAAGCAACAGTGGAACAGAGGAGCAGCAGCAGCAGCAAAACAGTCTAGTGTGAGAAAAGATACAACATCAAATTAAATCAGGAAAGCTATTGTCAAGGGACAGCTTCAAGAGATGTCTGCTGGTCCCTGGCTTCTGCGTGAAAATGATCACTTGCCAAACAGAAGAAACTCAAAGAAGCCACTGGATAAATCTTTCCCTTTAGGAACTGCCTTTTTGGAGCAAACTCTGCTCTGCTTGTATTACACAGGCCAGCTCTTAAAACTTTCCGTATATATGAAGATTTTTGATTCACATGAACATCAATTTTTGTCAGAGTCCATGTGCTGCATTTACACTGAAGTACTGCACATGCTGCCTATTGGCCACACGCTCAAGGCTTCAGCAAAAATATCTTTGTATACAGGGATATAAACATGATCCATACAGCAAGAACAGCTCTTTGCCTTGGGTCTAGGGGAGCTGGTGAGCCTTCCAGTTGTAGGAGAAGGGAATACAGGTGACCTCAGCCCTGATAAGTAGCAGCTGTGTTAATTAACCAATACAGCCTCGCCCCTGAGGAGTCACAGCTCTAGCCAATAGGGATGAGTGAGATAAAAGAGTAAGTGAGCTGGAAGGGGGAGTATCATCATGGAGGAGGAACTTTGAGGAGCATGAAGGAGAGAATCATGAAGCAGGATCCTGAGGAGAGAGAATCACTGCTGTGAGGTCAGTCTGGGTCTGCAGTTAGAGCCTGTGGGTAGAACCTGCAGTCATAGTCTAGCTGGGTAAAAGCCTGCATTCAGAGTCTGCAAACCAATACCTGCAGTCAGAGTTTAGCAGGAAATAACCAGCAGTCAGGGGCTGAAAGGGAAACGGACAGTAGAAGTTTGCTGCAGCCAGAGTCAGTGAATAATTGGAGTCAGGATGGCTGAGCTGTAAAGAGGAATAAACCAGGACCCTTTTTATGTTGTGTTTAACAAGAAGTCTGTGCCTCAGCTCATTTTTACCCTCTAACAAGAGAGCTGCTGCAATGTCTGGTGTGTATCCAAGCACCCTCATTGCTTGGGCAATGAGTTTTGATCTTTGGTTCCAGGAGCCTAATTGCCATTAGACTTCCCTTGAGCAGTTGCCTGCAGGTGGATTCATATCATGTTGTTCTTAGCCTACATATCTCACTTCTGGGTGTTACAAGAAACTGGGTTAGAAACAGGTACTCAGTGTAAGCAGGTGAGCTGCTTGAAATACTGCAAAACTGCAGTTTCAGCAGACTGCACCCAGCAAAAGAATAAACTTGAGTTTCAAGTGGTTTAACGGGTCGAAGCAGAGGAACAAAGTAACATATTCATGGTTGAAAGTGTGCATACACCTGCATATGCATCCACACAGCTGCACAATCAACAAAACACTTCCACAATTTAAAAGCATAATTAAGCAAATTAGGCTGATATATAGATTTTTTTTAACTTAACATTTTTAACATCTTACCTCCCTTTCAGTTCACTGAAAATGAAACTGAGAGCTCTTAAGACAGCATTTCATTTTCAGAATGTGAAAGAATAAACCTGAAAATGTCCCCTCATCAAGTCTTACAGCTATGCTGAGTGTATTCTGTGCCTCAGATCAGCAGAATGTGATGTGACACAGGTATCAAAAATATGTATTCTTTATGCATAGAACTGCAGCCAGCTACCCAAATATTAGGTGCTCAAGGGCCTTAGGGCATTGATGCCTCATAAATTTGAGAGTATATATTAGGTGAATAGAGAACTGGAAGTTTTGTAGCAGTGGAAAGTAAGTATGATAACGAGGTAAACACATGTTCCAAAGAAAATACGAGCTAATCATGCCCTCGGTGCAGGAGACAGCAGCTTTAAACAATCACTTGGGGAATGCTGGAGCAAGGCCTGTGAGCTGCTACAGGATGGGCTGCTCATTAATGACATCTCTCTGTGTCCTGTAGCTTTTTAATGCTGTAAATAGAGTTTGACAAGGAGGTAACCAAATAGGTGTTCTGCTCCTTTGAGTGCTTTGAAGAACCTTTTGAATGCTCTTTCCATTCCAAAAAGTGGAGTGTTACATATAGCCTCCGTTTTCCTTAGATAATTAAGAGGAAGCATCCTTCAGGGACCACAACCACAGGTACAGCCGGGATTCCTCCTCGAGTTGCAGGACACCACAGGTGTGCTGAGGTCTGTGCCTCGTGGGCTCCATCTGGAGGTTGTTTGCTCTAATCTGTGCTTTCGGAAGAAATGGAGAGAAAATGCAGCAGTGCTGGGTCCAAGTCAGCTGGAAAGAAATGACCTTGCAGACTGGTGTGCTGATGTGGAGGTGTCACACAGAGATTGGGTGGTGGGATGAGCTCTACTTGCCCTTGGGAAGGGGAACATTCCAGTTATGCCTGAGATGAAGCCTTTGCTGTAAGTTTCCTTATCCATTGGTCTATGGAGCAAACATGGGACAGAAAACCCAGCATGCAGCCAAGACTGACCTGTCACACTGCTTATGGTGGAAGCAGCTGCCCTCACAAGGCCCCCAGGGTGCGTATTTGAAAGTCTGTCCCTACCCCCACCCTCAAATGTAAAGAGGGTGGTAGAGAGGAGACATCAGCCTGATCTGTGGCTTCTGCAGAGCAAACACAGCACTGGGAATGGTCATTCCAGAGGTTCAGGGTGAGGTAGCATGTGGAAAAGGAGAGGTTTGGTAACTTGAATGAGGTACTGATGCATGAAGCTCACAAAGCACTTGTTTGAGACTGGACAGAGGAAGTTTCTGATGACTTACTCCAAATGTCTGGTCCTAGCGGTGTTGCTCAGATCTTTCCCACATCTTCCACTGGTATCTTAAGCAATAGGAATTCTGAAAAAGTTTCAGACTGAGTCATTATGCTTACACAAAGTCAGAGAGAACTGAGGTGTGACCAAGCGTTCCACCCACTACTCTGACAGTAAAAGCTGTTGGGAGTGGGGAACGCAGGACCCACAGCCTATCTCTATTCTAATGTTAGACAAAAACTAGTGCTGCGTGGTTAAAACTCACCAATGATGGCTCTTTCTGTTTTGCTGGAGGTCTCAGACAGCTTGTAGCAGTGAGGGGTTGGAGTGGTGCAGAGCTGTTGAGCAGAGCAAGAGAGCTCCATGAAAAACCAGTGTGTTCTGTGCTAGGAAGGTCATGCTGAGTGGGATCTCCTTGTTCGAGGACCTACTGCATGTTAATGTACTCATCATCCTCCCATCTGAATGGAAAAAAATGCTGGGGGTTTTTTAAGCCAAGGAATGGTTCTAGATATCCCAGGGGCCCTTTCCTCTTCTGACACAGTGAACATCACTGTGGGGTTAAGGAGGCCAGGAAAAGTATTTGGGGTGAGAAATGTCTGTGAGATTTGCCATACACCCTATAATCACACCCATAGCTGTAAATATTATCACCAGCTCTGCTTGCTGTGTGACTGTGCACTTAACGCTGCCACAAGAAGAAGATGCTCCAGCTTCAGACTGCTGCATGGGCCTGGGGAACCCAGATTGTTTGGCTCTGATTTTGTGTGGAAAAGCACCACAAAGGTAGAGGCTGGAAGTGCGGTCTGTGCTGCAAACGGGCCTGTAACACAAGCCAGCAGCAGCGCTCCATGTCTGGGATCAAAACCCCAGGAGCAGGGCAGGGCTCTCATCTGGAGATGGGACGCGCAGGAAACCACACATGGCCCAAATTACGTTTTTTGCCATGGAGTGCCAGATGCCCCATGGGATGAAGGAGTGCAAAGGAAAATTGATGGAGAATGGGAGCTTTAGGGGACACGTGGACTTTAGTCAGCTGCTTAATGACACAAGTTTCAGGGCTATGCTTCTCTAATGCTAGAGGCTATGAGGGCTGCTCCATTGTCAGGCAGCTTCTGAAAGAAAAAACATGTCTGCAATTAATTACCTAGGGTGTTAAACTGATGTCCAAGCAGAGCTTTCATTTTCATAGACTCTTTTACATTTTTTAGTCATGAAACTAAGCAGTCTTCCCTAAGTTGTGGATATCAAGGGCTGCAAAAGTTATTTCCTCCATTTTTTCAACACTCCTTAAAATCAGAGTTACATAGGCCCTCTTCCACAAGAGGATTATTATAGGCTGCATGGTGTGGTGCTTAAGGAAAAAACAAAGCAATTCTTGACATGTATACACCATCAGGGGATCTTTGACTTGCAGAAGAGCTGAGTTACTGTTGCCAGCAAGATACAGAAATTTGGAGGGAGGCCTGCAGATCATACAGAGATAAGATTATGGTGATGGCTTGTCACACAGTGAATGAGAAAGAAATTGAGGAAAAGGTGAAGCTTTATTGCTCTGTAGATCCCTTTCTGTGTAATATGGTGACCTCTACTCCCATGTCCATGTACTGGTTTGTGGCTCTTATTGGAGGAAAAAGATATTTGACAAATGACAAACATACCTGGCCCAAAAGGAGAACATTCAAACCTGTCATGCATTACACAGCTGTTGAGTATCAAGTGAGAAAATGCTTCTGAGGTGACAGAGTGATCATTGATGGGAGAACAACAACTTTCAAATATAATGGGTGATTTTTTCCATGGTTTTATCAAATGGCACCATGAAAATGACTGGAACCATCCAGTAAGGATGACCTTTGAGTGTTCATGTTACACAGTGAAGCAAAAGATGGATGGCCTAACGAAAGCAGGGTTTGCCATCAGATTCAGACGGCAGCACAAGTGAGCTGCTATGAAAAGAAACAGATGGGGAGCTCATGGTCTTAGCCAGGACCAAACTGTCCAGGCCCTTATCCCCAGAGATGTGTTTTCTGGCAGCAGGTCAATGCCATTTGTCTGTACTACAAAGCAGCCCCTGATGAAAAGATGCTCTGACCACCTACTTTAGGATGGTAACAATGACGGTGTACTTACATGGGCTCTTTGCCCTAGTGCTGCTCATGAGCATGAATGGCAAATTATTATTTTCCCTGTCTGAAACCTGCCAGGCCTGCTGCTGATGAATGGAACTCCCTTGCAGTTGCCTGGTACACCCTGGAACTGAACAAGACTCTGGGGAAGGGCTACAGCTATGAAACCTATGAGGTCTGGCATTTTGAATAGAGGGGCAACAGCCTTTCCTTGGATTACATAAAGATATGCCTCTGCCAGAAGCAGGAAGCTTTAGGCTGCCCAGCCTGGTGTGCAGATGCAGACAAAACCCTGCTCCATGTGCTACAGA
>VYZR01067540.1:0-10692 GCA_013400675.1 Oxylabes madagascariensis
CGGTCATTTAGTCCAGCTGACTTTGGGAATGTCGTAATGCTCAGTCAGAGTATCCAAGTGCCTGTTGAAGTCCTGGGGGGAGCGAAAGAGAAAGAAAACGAGTGTTGACATCACCAAGTTGAACCACAAAACCCCCCCGCGTCCCTGCTTGTGTTTCATAAGGTGAAACAGCTCCTCCAGCCCAACAAAAAACACACGATGGCCGAGGAACTAAGGATGGTTTTGCTCACCTCCACTCGCTGCTTGTGGGTTTTCGACGCTTTCTTCAGGATCCGCTCCATTTGCTGCAGGAGACACAGAAGGGCCGGTTACTGCCGGCACTCACAGCCCCCTCAGCGGCCGCACCCGAGGGTTGACAGGGGTTTTTAAAGCCTTACCCGCTTCTCCTGCATCTTCTCGTAGGCCACCTGCGCCGGGGTCCGCTTGTCCAGCCCGCGCTTCTTCTCCTCCTCCTGCTTCTTGCTGCTCACGATCTGCTCCAGGATCTGGGCCTTGTCTTTGGCCTTCTTCTTCTTCCTGCGGGGAGCACCTGGTCAGCGCCCAGCCCCGGGCTGCGTGTCCCCTCCTCGCACACAGTTCTCCCGGCCCCTCCTCACGGCCCCCCGTTCTCCCCCGGTTCTCCCCGACCCCTCTCACCGCTTGCCGGCCCCCAGGGCCCCCCCGCTGCCCTTCAGGCGCAGGGGACCGCGCTGCACCGCCTCGTAATCCGCCATGGCGGAACGGCCGCGCCCGCGCCCCCTGCCGGCACCGCCGCAACGGGCGGGGAGCGCGCTGGAGCCCCGCGCGGCCCCGCCGTGAGGGGAACCGGCACCGAGCCGCCTTGTCCCTCCCGTGAGGGGAACCGAGGCAGCACTGAGCCGCCTTGCCCCTCCCGTCAGGGGAACCGGCAGTGATCCCAGTCCGGGGGTATCTCCGTGAGGGGGACCGGCACCGAGCCGCCTTGCCCCTCCGTGAGGGGGACCGGCACCGAGCCGCCTTGCCCCTCCGTGAGGGGGACCGGCACCGAGCCGCCTTGCCCCTCCGTGAGGGGGACCGGCACCGAGCCGCCTTGCCCCTCCGTGAGGGGGACCGCGAACGAGCCCCGCCCGGCCCCGCCGTGAGGGGAACCGGCACCGAGCCCAGTCCGGGGGTATCTCCGTGAGGGGAACCGAAGCGGCTCTTGGCAAATGTGGAATATATCGAGATTATTTTAAATTAGAATGTTTTTGATGTAAACTCTTTGTATACTTTCAAACCTAATCAGCAAGAAAGGAGACCTAATGAGTGGAAAGACAGCAGCTAGCAGCCCTTAGTCAACGACCTGTGGGAACTGACAGGCTTTAGGGATGATGTAAAGCAAAATGTTGATGTATGTGTACGTATACATTGATAATTTGGCAAAGGACTCAAGGTCTGTATATCCTACAGCTGAACTATCTTCATTATAATACTTAAGATCATGTCTAAGGGTCAGAAAGACCTAGCCCAAGTACAGACCCTTCCCCATTGCATGTGGAGAAGTTAGCTGGGGATTAGCTAACTTGTATGTAAATTGCTATAAAACAGAGGGGCTGACCGTGGAAAAAACTCTGAATTTCTGTAAATAACGGTGTGGGAAGTCCAGTGGGGCATGTTGGATTTGTGGAAATCCACCAAGCATCCAGGCAAATAATGTCTCTCACAAGTGTGTAATTGCTTGTTGCACACCTCATAATAAATCTGATTTTGAGGCCAACAGGATGGAATTGCCTTGAGGAGAAGACCCAGAGATCCAGGCTACAGCAGGGGGAACCAGCCTCATCCCTCCCCACACTTCTCATTGCACTCTGAACAGAATCATTCTGGATAGTTTTTGCTATGTGAAGATGCCCTGAGGAGCAAGCCTGCCCCAGGAACAGATCTTCCACCAGCCAGAGGGAACCAGTAACCCAGAATAGACTTTACAGACCCATGGAAAAGCAGCTTGCCACATGCTGTGCAGCCAGTTCCTCCTTTTTCCCCGTTTTTCATCTTTCATACAGCCTATAGCATCACATTTCTGTTCACATGTATGAACTATACGCTCACACATCTTTTCAGTGTAAACGACATATATGTATCAGTGTAGTCTAACATTTTTCCGTTAATTCACCATATCTGAAGGTATGAAAAAGCAGGATCCACTGGGTCTAACTGCAGCTGAAGGGCACTAATGAGCAGCTATTACTTATTTGGCTAAATCCTGTAACCCGAGTCTTCGTGGTGCACACAGGAGACGGGTGAATGCTGCTGGATAAGAGCCTCAAGCAACCAGACTAAAGATTTGATGAAATGCTCCTATTATGATACTTTGCAGCCTGTAGAAGTTGGTTACCTGATCTCCTCTGTGTACCTGAGCCTCATTGTTGCAGTGTTTAATAACTGAATATCCAGATGACCTATAAAGGTTCCTTTGAGGAAAGAACTGACAAGAGTCAGTATTCGCAGCTCAAAATGGGCAACAAGCAAACCATTTTCACTCAAGAGCAACTGGATGCATATCAGGTATAAAGCAAACTAAATGGCTGTTTGGACAGGACATTGAATAATGGCAAAGGTGTTGTTGGGTTTTTTAAAACAACTTTTAAAAATTAGTAAGTAGAAGTAGTGAATTGCAGCAAAGATTTTAGTAACATAGTTTGATTTTTACATCAAAAGGAAGGGTTATAAAATACTCCTGACTGTATGCCAAAAAGAAATCTTTATTAAAGTTTGGGCCAGTGCATGCTAAAAACTGTCATTTTGTGTTATACCTTTTCTTATTTCACAGGACTGCACATTTTTCACAAGGAAAGAAATTCTGAGGTGAGTCTTCTGTATGCATGTTGTGAGTAAAGGGCAGAGATTGCTGTAAATGCAGGTTACATATGAGGTAAGGTATTTCAAAAATAATTGTTAAATGGATTTACTCAAATTTAAAGTGATACCTTGGGGCAATCTGAGCATTTTTGTTGTTTTTTTTTCATTTACAAATACTATCCTAAACTGAATCAGAATTCTAAGTTTTGTATTAATGTACTAGTCCCTCTTTATTTATTAGAAATAAATGTAATGAATTACGTCTTAGTGGCAACGACATCCATGGTTCTCTCACATGGTTTTCAGACAGATGCTTCAAAGTGTACTGTTATTCTCTGGAGTACTTTGCTGGTTTATGAAAACTTTTCAGATTGCGTCAAGTTTTCTTCATGTTTTCTTGTAAATGATTACACTGCTCCTCCAAGATGCATTTTTCCCGAAGCCTTCGTGTGCCTCATTGAACTCCCTGTTTAATCTCTGGCCAAAGGATCTGATAAAGGCAGGATCAGGATTCTGTTCAGGCACTGAGAGTCCTCACTGAAAACATGAACTTGTTCTCCTCTCCTAAGGGTTTGGCTGCATGTCCTATGTAAGAATTTTCACCTAACAGTTCTACAATGAAGCTTTGTATTTTTCACCAGTTACACTATGTTGCTTGCTTTAATAACGGTTTTTCCAACAAAAACATATTAACTGTTACTTAGTGACTGATCTCCATCTGGTAATGGATGCAAAATGTGAAAAATGAGGTGGAAAAGCAAAACACGTTGTTCTCAGAAGTCTAAAGAGCCCATTCAGCCAACAAGCCTTTCTCTCTGTCTCAGGCTGTTTTACAGGTACCGAGATCTGGCCCCGCAGCTCGTTCCCCTTGACTACTCCAACAAACCAGCCGTGACACTCCCCTACCAGCTCATCGGCAGCATGCCAGAGCTCAAGGTACCCAGCACACGACTCGAGTGACACATTTCAGTTTCATCTACCCTTTCTGAATAATTCATCCAGGACTAATTGCTGGGAGGCTGACATAGAAATAAATTTGGGCTATTGAAGTAAAAAGGTCTTTCTGGAAGCTTCCAGCAATTCCCAGAAAACACCCTGAAACAGCACAAAGGTTAAACAGTGTGCGGCTGTGTCTGCTTCTAACACAGCATTAGACAGGAACTTAAAGGCAGAAAGGGGAGAATTTGCCAAAAAGGTGTTTCAGCAAAAGTAATCTCGCTCCACTTGCCTTACCTGCACTGAAATCAATGCTAGTAAGGATGACCTTCCCTTGCTCCTGTGCTCTGTTTCCCAGGACAACCCATTCCGCCAGCGGATAGCAGAGGTGTTCTCAGAGCATGGAGACGGCAATATGACTTTAGATGATTTTTTGGACATGTTTTCTGTGCTAAGTGAAATGGCTCCCAGAGACTTGAAAGCTTATTATGCTTTTAAAATTTATGGTGAGTGAGACATGCATAAAAAGTAAGCAGGGAAATCCTGCAGCTTCATGTAGGGCTGCAGAAGCCTCACTTTGTCTCCATAATGATTTCTAGTTACCATTTCTTTTAATTGCACTTGAATGTTTGTTCTCCCTCTTCTAAAAACTTCTGATTTTCTTTGTCCTTTTGTCTCTAATTTATTTGGTATTAAAATTTACTACAAAATTTACAACTTGAAATTATCTGCAGTTTTCAAGAGCTGATAAACATTAAGAAATATTTCTGTTGGAGAGGCTGCTTGGAAAAGTACTGCACAGGGGATTTGGCTGCCCATGAATCTATAGGGTGGATTTGGGAGGGGGAGGCAGGGAAGCACACTGCAGGCTTTTTTCTCCAAGGAGAAATGTAAAGATCTTTTTTTTTTTTTCAAGTACCATTTACAGTTACTTTCTTTATGATCAGCTAAAGACAATACATCAAACCAACACAAAATTGCTGGAATGATTTAATGATGGCTGGGCTATGTTTAGCCATTAAACTACTTAAAGTTGTTACACTTATGTATGAAAAGGAGAAATTAAGAGATTTTTATTTTGTAACTCATTTCTTTTACACATAGATAGAGGTAACTTCATTTCTGATTTGAGAGTTCTACTGATAAAAATCCATCACAGCCTGGGAACCAAACCCTTCTATTGGGTCTTGGCAAACAACCACATAAAATGCTGACCTTTGTCGCTTTAAATTAACTTTGTCTCCTTTGACAGACTTCAACAATGATGATTACATATGCAAATCAGATCTAGAGAAAACTGTTAACAAATTAACCCGAAATGAACTGACCCCGGAAGAAGTCAGCCTTGTGTGTGAAAAGGTGATTTATGAGGCTGATGTGGACAACGATGGCAAGCTGTCCTTGGCAGACTTTCAGCATATGATCGTACGAGCTCCAGATTTCCTCAGGTAGTATTTGCTTTTAATTTCTAACACAAAATTCTCTTAGTTTCCTTGTCAGAAGCCACTGAAATGTGTGTTTACATCTCAGCGTTTGCACATCACCACTCTTCCCTGGCAGGTTCTAGTACAGCTGCCCACTGCAAGCACTGCAAAAATAGGTGCTTGAAAAAGCCTGGAGGCTTCTTGACTTGCTTTTGAACTTCCAAAGTACTTTTTACATGACAGAAGGTCCTTGTAACTTAAAAAGTTAGTATTAGCACTTAGGCTGCATTGATAAATGCATGAGATTTGCTCACTCAATGCTTAACATAGTGTTAATGTGGTTTCTGATGCACATCTTATGCAAAACAGCACTCAAATCTTGCACTTATTTAATGTACCCAGTCTTTGCAAATGCTTTGAAAAATAAAGTTCCCAATTTATCACAGAGTCCTACAATTAATTGTAGTAAATCCTTGAAACAAAATGATACATAAGTGATCATGACTTCCTTTTTTTAACAGCACCTTTCATATTCGAATCTGAATCAACCACAAGGACGGGAGCACTTCTGGGACTTTCAACAACTATTACTTCACCTGAGACTACCAACCATAGAAAGCACAAGATGAGAGGGACAAAGGGGACAACTTCTGGTAACTGGACCAGTTGGAAAACTGTTTTTCGTTTCTCTCTTTAAAAGGAACAATTCATTAAGCTCTTCATCAGGATTCCCCTGTAATTTAGCAAAATGTCTACTCACCACCCTCAGCTAGAGCAAACCTGGCCTGGACAGTCAGAAGGGAAGTGGTTTTTTTAAAGTTCAGATACCATGAGGTAGTAAAGGAACTTCTATCAAACTATAACCTCTAAAAATTCACCCAAAAATGCCTTAACCAGTACAAAAATCCCTTTAGTTTCAAAACCATAAGTAACGCCTCTGATTATTTGTGGTCTTAATAAATGGACCAGTGAATCAATTCCTGAAGTATTCTCCCACAGTGCAGGATTTACAATGAAAAAGTCAGCATAGTTTAGAGACAAAAGAGTCTGCCCCAGGTCCTGTCCCTCTTCTCCATTTTCAGAAATCCCCTATTTTTCATACCCACCAGGGTTCCTATGCACAAATGATGAATAGGACTGAAAACTTTAGTTTGTAAAATTCTCTTTGCATAAGAAGTTTATTTATGCAGTGCTCAGGGTCCTGTACAAGAGAGTAAAAACAGACATACTGTAATAAACAACAGTTTTGTTTTAATACAAACATGAAAATCAATGAGAAGTGTTTAAGAAAGCAGTTGTAATGCGGGAAGGGTGGCAGCCAAAAGTGATCATTCGAAAAATACAATTTACAGTTATTTTTACAAATTCTGGGATGCATTAAATTCCCTTCAAAACCAAGTCGTAAGTTCCAACTCACATTCAATGCAGAGCAGATGATTCCTGCAAAAAGGCTGGAGAGACCAGTTAACCAGCCAGTTACCTTTATTAACCACAGAAACTCCAGGGATCAGTGAAGGATGGGTCAGGGAATGAGGCAGCCTGGAAGACTCAGACTGCAGTTACCATTCACATTCCTTTCAACAGATCTTTAGTTAAGCTAGAAATGAAGACACAAGTTAGTCATCATTCTTCCCCAAGCCCTACAACTTCTACAAGTACAAAGGAGCCCATCCTTGCACAGCTGTTTGTGCATTCCCCTGGCAAGTCCAAGAGAACATGAAATCATGGCCGTTTTGAGCATGATCATCAGCCAAACACACCACCACAGTAATTAACCTCTTAGCAATCATCAGGGAGATGATCAGCATCTCATATGAAAGGAGAGACCAAATAATTTTCAGCAGCAGTAAAGAGACTTACAATAATCCATAGGATTTATAAATCTGAGGCTGGAAATCTAATGCTGGCACATAAGGTTCTGATGTCAGGAAACATGAGCTGTGCCTGTCAGCACAGGACACAGACAACACGAGTGTTAAGTATGCGTTAGAACAGCAGCTCCACCATTTATTGACAGACTGACAGGTCTCCACCCTAAGGAGTGACGACTGTGTGAAGTACTGCAACCAGCCTCAAAAATAAGGTCGACCACAGAATTCCATGATACTCACTAAAATAAGGGAATTTGAGGACATGCTCAAAAATGGGTTTGTTTCTCTACAAAACAAGTGTTAATAATCCATTACCTGACATTTTAGTGGTATTTAGACACTGAGAACGTGTAGTAAGCAAGTTAGTTTTACAGACCTACTTCAATTCCTCAGTTTTACAGATTTTGTACCCAATTTCTGATTTTTTCCTCCTTAGTTGAAGAAAGCTTAGACACAAGTAGATTACTGTATGTATTTACACAGTACCTCTCCCACAATTGCATTTTTCATTACATTCATACTTAATAAACACAATAAAGTAAATGAATGAGATGAAAGCATAGTGTACTTCTAGATTTGATGCCTGTGTTTAGTGACACATAGCTAAGCCCATGTGCAGTGCAGTGTCTTTAACCTTTTCCTCTCTTACACTTGCATTTTAGGTGTCATGTTGCTTACAGAGATTTAATGTCTGTGTAGAGCCTTCATACCCAGAAGTACAGTGATGACTGCAGTCACAGTAACTGTATGAGACTTCCTGAGATCAAGCAATAATGTTGTTGTTCGTAAACCCAACCATTTCAAAGGCAATGTTATAATTAGGTACATAAACACATGCAACAACCAGTGTAAGTTTAAACAGAAGGTATTCACGTACAAAGAATTCTGAATGCAAGAGTAACTTCAGATTTAGAAAATGAGTGAAAAATCACAATACCATCCTTCATGTTTTACCCACTTGTAAATGAATATGGTTTGCTTTCCCATCTTGAGATGAGTTATTGATACAGTCCATAGGCAAGAACCAGCATCGTGGCAGACCCATGGTATCAGGTCAGATAAACTACCAAGTTTTCCAGTCACTCTGAAAAATAAATCTGGCTCAACATCTGGCTGTATAAAGCACAAGACAGATGCAAGGAAATCCACAGTCACTACTAAGCCAGAAGCAAATCGTTACACAGTTATGTAGGAAATTCAGCCAGTCTCACCACCACTCCAGTTGTGCCTCAATCATTTCTTGAAGCACACACTCTTTAACATCCTCAGCTCACAACAGAGATGCTGCTTGTCCAATCTACAGGTCTGTGTTAACTACACTCTGAAGCACACACTGTCTAGAAGCCTCCTCAGTAACGTAACATGGTTTTATCCTACAAATACATCTGTGTGTAAATCCACTACAGGGCACGTTCATCAGGTCCTTATGCTAAAAAGCCACAAGTAAACAAAAACCCAAACCATCATAAGGTTCTGGTTAGAGGAAAGCTTTAATCAGGACAGAGATCATCTGAATGCATCTAAAATGCATTTTTATAAACCAGTAACTTACACAGTGAAATCTTTTTCCATTTTAGAACAGGCAGTATTCCTGTTGGGCCCAACTGCATGCTGCAGATTTATACAGTTTAGTTGTGAAGCCAACAGATATTTAACTACAGCAACACTTATTAGTGCTACTCTAAGGCCCAGAGTTCAATACCACAAACTTGAAGAAAACAAAACTGGTGAGTAAATTCAAGAACTTCAAAATCAACTTTAATTTTACCCTTAAGTGCAGCTGTCAATGTAAACAAAGCACGTTTCAGTTCCAGCGAGCTGCAGGACACAGCTGGTGTGCTCACTGGAGGCAGGTCCACCACCACTGCAATCCCTTGGCAGCAGCCCTGGAAGCTGATGCTCTTGGCAGCTCCTTTTGTCAGGGTAATCCAGAGTCAGGCTCGCAGCTGTACCTGGCTCTTGCACTTCACACTGGAATGTACTGGGCTGGGTTTGTGGGAAGGAGTATCACAGCCTGTTCCTGTGAGGACTGGACATGCACTGGCACCTGCTGTGAACAGGCTGTTGCTGCCTGGCAGCTGCAGTGATGGACACCCAGCAGCAAGGCCAGTCTCAGTCTCAGAGAGTCTCTTTTCAGAAAGTGTTCTGATGTGCAACATTCATTTGCATATGTGAGAAGGTGTGCTTGGGAACACACGACTGGGAGCAGTGCAATACGTTTCCTTGTCATGATTTAAAACTACCTACTGTGTCATGATAGGTCTGGAGTCGTTCCCAACTGCAGAGTGGTACAGCCACCCATTGTAAGGTGACAGATTTTGTGTAAAGTGTCCCTGCCTACCCTGGTTCTCCAAAAACAGATGACAGATCATCTGTACATGACTCGGTGTAGCCATCAGCTCCTGTTAAAACACATCTGAATGTCTGGAGTACCTAATTGAGCACAGTCAAGTCTAACATGGATGAATTACCAATGGTAAGGACCCATTCTATTTACAGCACACATTCTTTTTTAAAAAAAATAGAGATTCCTTTGAGGAGAATTTTTTTAAAACTTCAATTGTACTTGTGGATTGTCTAGAGTAACACAACTGAGTAAGAGACAGGCCGATAAAGGAATTTCTCTGTAGTAGTAAAGAGGCGGAGCTGCAGAAAACTCCCTCGTACCTCCTGGGAAGGCATCAGCCTGCACTGCTCACCTCGGTGCATTTCTGGGATGGTCTCATGCCCCTGTTCTGTGTGCAGCTACTCACTGGATATGCATATGTACCATGTATGCACACCTGTACTTCATTAACAGTGGCATTTAAATTTCTTATTTTGATCATAACTTCGTCTTTCTAAACTGGATACATGACATACAAATGAAGACTGAAGTCTGTCAGCAATGGTGCTGCATCCAGGTCACATGTGATCTGTTCTTCCTCTGCTAGACAATACACATGCCCAGTGGCATTCTGACAAAAATAAACTTGTTTCATCTCCAAAACGGAAGAGTCAGACAATTACCAAAATAAACCATTTCTTATTCAGATGGTCACAAAGTGACAAGGTATGTTGGGAGCACTAAGTCCACAGAAAGAGGAAACCTCACTTAGCACAGGCACAGTCCAGCTCAGATTAAGGCCATGTCCCTCACAGAAGAACACATCGGAAAAAGCTGCTTTTCTTTTGCTGGTCTTGGGTGATTTTGACTCCCTGGTTGCTGCCTTGAGGGCTATTGCCTTCCTGAAGATGGAAAGAATATCCAGTTACTTATTTATACTTAACAGATTCTTCCATCCATACTTCATCTGGCCATTCTGTTGAACCAAGCCTGACATACACAAAAACCTTTCCCACAATCAATGAGAGGCTTCACTCATTTATCCGAGTCTTTCACCAGCCACGACAAAAAACTGGAGAACTACATCTGCAGCTTTTGGCTTCAACCGGCTCACTCTGTGCCTTTGCCTCAGCTTCCATTAACTCAAAGACAGCTGAGATTAAAAACCAGTAAATTACAGGGCATGTCTGGCTCTTGTTGAAAGGCCTAGGAACAGCCTGACAAATAAAAATACATTTCTAGAACTTTGAGTGATCCTTCCTGAAAGAGACTATGATACATTTTTTATACAGTGTGAAACAGTTCTTGCAATGTGGCTTTTGGTTTGCCTTTTTTTTTT
>VYZR01067541.1:0-15231 GCA_013400675.1 Oxylabes madagascariensis
TCCTCCATCTTGCACATAAAGCTGGTCTAGAAAACGTGGATGGGCACATGGGTAACAGTCACTAATACTGCACTAGGTCACAGCACGGGGGTGGAACTGTGGCACGGGGGACTATGACTTCTTCCAGATGGCTGTAATGTTCACACTGGTCAGCACCACCAGGTAGGTGAAGGCAGGGTCTGCCACCACGTTGTTCACCAGGATCTCGGGAGGCTGCTCCCCGTTCACCCGCAGCTCCGGCCACTTGAGGATCTGTGGGGAGAGCAGAGGGGGTGGTGGTGGCTCTGAGGGGGAGAGGGGGCCCTGGGGGTCTTTTCTGAGGGGCTGGGGGAGCTGTGTGATACTCCTGAAGGGGCTTGAGCAGGGAGGGACAAGTGGAAACAGCTGCATCTCAGTCCCAGAGGAACCGACTGGGAGCTTGGGACTGCACTTCCAAAAAAACCTGAGGAATCACAGAATTGTTGAGGTTGGAAAAGACCTCCCAGAGCATTGAGCTGTGAGTGCCACCTCCAGGGATGGCAGCCTCTTCCCATATTGGAATAACCCTTTCAGTGAGGAAACAATGGAACACTGGGTCACTTCATACCTCTGTCCATGCAGCTCCAGAGCAGTGGGTGAGAGGCTTTGGAGTGTTTGTGATTGTCCTTTCAGAGGGACAGGCAGGGGAACAGTGACTGACTGCCCAAACTGTCTCCAGAAGGAAATACTGGGCAGAAAAAGGGTGAGGGAGCCCTTTCCTGCCAGGGAATGTTCACTTTGGTTTCCCTCCCTGGGGGATGTGGTGCCTGCATATCTGTGCTTTTGTGCTCCTCAGTTTAACCACCATTTTTTAGGGCTCTTGTAGGAAGAGCTGCAGGGGTGACAGATTTGCTTTGCAGCTCCTTGTTCCTGTCCCCAGCAAGTGGCCTTGGCCACGCTCTGGAGATTGCTTTTAATTGTTTGGGAGGGTCAGGTGTGGAAACTCAAGGCGTGTTCTGGGATAAGGCTGCTCAGNATGCACTCAGCATCCCAGTGGCCCCACAGGGCCCAGCCCTGAGCTCTGTGCTTTGAAAACCTGTGCAAGGAAGACCCCCCAGCCTCAACTGTCCCCCCTTGTGGGGCAGATGGTGCACTGTAATTATTTATTACCCGTGTTATTTCCACCCAGCTGGCGCTGGGCTGAGGCTGCGCAGTGCTGGAGCTGCGCTGCAGAGCTGCAGAGGGGAGAGCAGAGCTCTCTGATGGGCTCTGAACTCCAGGCCTCTGCCTCCAGCTCCCGTGAATCAAAGATAAAGCAGCAAACTGGGCAAAGCATTAGCCAGGAAACGAGTGTTCCTACCTGGGCAGGTGCTGAGGGTCAGGTAGGACATGTCTGTTGTGGACCACTCCAGCTCAGCCAGGATAACTGCAGACATTGTCCGCTGGCTTCCTTTTCCCTTGGCATCAAAAGACCTGCTCCAGCTCCACAGGTATATGCAGCCTGGTTTGGAGCTCTTAGAAACTGGGGAAGAAAGGAAGGGAGAGGCTGTGGCAGCTGCTGGGAGGAAAAGTGCATAGAGACAAAGGTGGTCCATGCACAACATGGATTTCAAGCCATGGGATCTGATCCAGCAGCAACTGTTTGCACCTGCTTTACTTTATTTCAGGGTAATTGGAGGTTGCAGAGAGGTTTTCAGTGCTATGCTTATGTTCCTGAGCTGCAGGACAAGCATAAACTATTCAGAAAGAGCCTGCCTATGATGTGAAACCCCCAGTTCTCCTGCAAAAAATACTGTTGCCACCAGCCCCGGAGCAGAAAGGGACTTTCCTCCCTTCCACATTGGCACTGCTCGGCCAAGTGTGCCCTCAGGGATGCGTCCATCTGATTTCCAGTCCTGTCCAAGCGTGGGTTTGCACTCCAGGCCACATTTTTGGGAAAGACAAGTGACTCTGGGAGACAGCTCCATCCTGTGCAGCCCCGCCCAAGCTAAAGAGGCTGTCACACCCCTTTCAGCCCCTCTGCTTGTCAGGCTGGCTTCACCCTGCACATGCTGCAGTGCCCCACTGGTTTTGGGATTGTGCTGTTGTGTTTGTACTCACCAACGACATCATCATTGAGAAAAGCCAAACCATCAACCCTGTGAGATGTTGTCATGCCTTCCTCATCAGGAAACTGGAATATGGCTTCAAAAGGCCTACAGCAGGGGGAAGGGTGAAATGAGTCAAGTCCTGAACAGCCAGCAGTGAAAGGGCACCCAGCTGCAGAGCCCAGAAGGAAGTTTGTGTGTTAGTGAGTCTCTTGCCAAGCTCAGGTGAATTCCCACTCGAATTTACACTTTTGGTCACCTGGGTTTATTAATACAGCAGAAGCTCGTTTGCTCAAGAGATTTCTGTTTCACTCCATCTCTTTTGCAGGAATCAGGATATTTGTCAGCAGGGCATGACTTTACTTGCTTCTTCCTTGTAATTTTGTCCTGAGCTCCCACAGGGTGCCAGTTTCCTGAGTTACCTCACGTACCAGGAGCAGGGGGGGCCTCACTGTGAGATTGGAAATCGATCCAAAAATTCACACTCCGTTACACTACCTGGAGATGACACACCCTTGAGTTTTGGGGTATTGGATTACACTCCTGCCAGCCTTCCTGCAAAGCAGCCTGCAACACCTGCAGACTGCAGCTTTAATACAAGCTCTGAAGAGTCCTTGACCATCATGCTCTTTTTTTTTTTGGCCACTCTGGGAAGGGGAGGATGTTTTAAGTTTGGTAGGATGTGCTGCTTTCGCTCAGATTTCCTCAGAAATCAAGCCTTTGCTAGGACTATCCCTTCTTGTTATGGCAAGCAAATGCACACCCCCAGCTTGTGGTTCTCACCTGCTTTTTTGTCCCTTGTCCAGTTTTATGTTCCAGGCAAAGCAGCCATCTTCACAGCCTGCCAGCAGGTACTGCTCTGGGCAGGTGGGGACCAGGGCAATCCGCAGGGGGACAGAGGCTGTTTCCAGCACCAGCAGCTGGCTAAAAAAAACAGAGAACAAGCAGTTAAGTGGTGCTGTGATGTGATAGTTACAGGCTCTTGGACTGGCCACATCTGGTTTTTGAACCTTTACCTTGCTTTGAAATTGTAGTCACAGTCTGGAATCCCAATATCCCAGAGTGCAATTCGCTTGTCATAGGATGCAGCTGTGGGACACAGAAGAGAAGCAGGTAGTGGCACTGCTGCTCATCTGGCTCTTCTTGTGCTAGGTGGCAATTCTGCCTGAGCCACAGTCACCCTCTAAGGCTCCAGAGAGCTCATTAAAGCACAGCAGCAGTCCCCGAGGCTCCTGGCCCAGCACTTCCCAGACATTGTCACACATGCACAGTCAGTACTTTGTGTTCTTTTCCTGTGCTCTAACAGGGGCAGATAAAACAAAGTTCGTTTCCTGGTGTCCATTACTGAGTTGTGGCTTCGCAAGGTCTTTAGTTCGTGGCCCTCTGAGCTCATTTCTGGTCAGGGCTTCTAGGGGAATCTAAAATACGAGCTCCAACCTCTACTCTCAGGCAGACACCACTTCATTCCACATATCCATGGCTTACTGTGTTCACATCCACAACAGCTCCCATTGGGAAAGTTAGGCACTGACAAAGGGTGAGAAACATGTCACCAGGCTGAAACACTGGAAGCAGAAACAGTTCTAACAGATTACTGTGAGTAACCTGGACCCTTATCAGATGGCAGCCCTCAAACTCAGAGTTTGTTGGTGTCCCCTCCCAAATAGGATGCAAAGAATTTCCCTAAATTACTCTATTTTTTTCTGTGAAATATAACAAGTCTTGCTGTCCACACCATTATGTGGCTGTGCTACCAACCTCCTTATCCCTTCCACCTTCCTCCTTATCCTTTCCTCTGCTTTTGCTTTTGGCACTCCCGAGCTTCTTCTTGAAAAGTACCCCCCTATTCTTGAAAAAGAATTCCACTTTTAATGGTTCATGTAGCACTCTAACCACTCCAGGATGTGGGTAATTGCAGGCAAGAGAAACAATGTGCTGCGGGGTGCAGGTGTGGCCTGAATGGCTCTGTACCAGCTCACTGTACAGCCTGACAATGCAGTTGCAATTTGTAACAGGATGGTTCATTACCAGCCCGTGAGCCACAGCTCTGTGGGCCCTACTGTGTGTGGCAAAACTCTGCTTTTCATCAGGACCTGAATAGAAATCTCTGATGAGGCATAGAACTCACATAAAAAAAATCAAAATCAATTAAGCACATTGTTGGATAAAATAAAACCCAACAGCCCATAATAGGCTGCTGTTGCTGGAGGAGAGCCCTGCCACTGCCTGGCTCCCAGCTGCCTGCTCTGCCATTCTTCTTACTCATCCCTGTGGAACAGATCCACTACTGGGCTTGTTTGTGGCTAATGTGTGTGTGACAGCCACCCTGAGAGCCACCAAAGAGAACCAGGAGCTGCTGCACCTCAGCTGAAGAGCCAGGCTCTGCCTGAAACAAGCTGTTCCTGCTGGAGATTGCTGCCACAAGAGAGTAACAATGTTCTCTCCCTAATGCTTCTCCCTGCCTTTTGTTCCTGTGTCCCTGCTTGCCCTGGTGACAATTCCCCTCGTTAAGGAAGCCCTGACTTTTCCACATCACAACTAAACCCAGGGATTCTGAAGCAGACTTACTGAAGAGGTGGGTCTCTTGGGTTGGGCTGAAGCAGACAGTAGCAATGGGCTTTTTGTGAGCCTTTATCTCTCCGTAGCAGAAGTCGGCTGCCACGTGGATCAGTTTGACAATCCCTCTCCTCCCTGCAGCCGCCAGGATGTTGTGAGCTTTCTTGCGGCTGTCGCTGATCACCATCGTCAGGGTTGTCCATGCAACGCTGAAAAACTCCTGGGACAGAAGGAAAACAAGGCTGGGGTGACAGAGAACAGCCAGCAGGGTGGTGGCTGTTAGCTCAGAGAAAAGACAACTGTCACAAGTGCTACTCAGGTGAAATGACATGACTATGTAAGATGGAGCATTGAAACTCAAAACAGCTCTCAGAAGAGCACAAACTACAGAAAGAGGATGTTAATTCCTCTGTGCTGTCAAGCAGGCTCAGCAGCCAGACACACCTGTGTGAAGACTGGCAGGATAATCTCCTAAACTGATAAAAAATAAACCCATACCAGGCTAAAATGATAAGCAAGCAATGTTTCTTATCTATCTTCATCTTAACATCTGTCCACACTAACACTTTCAGGCCTTTAATACATATTATGCATGTGTGTAATTATTACAGGCTGTGGTATTCCCATTCAATGTTTACCCTTCCCATTTGCCACCCACCTCTGTAGCCACTTTATACTTTTTCAGCACCGTCCCTGTCTCACAGTCAATCAGACAGACAGATTCCCCTCCACAAGTTGCCACGGTTCTGGAGGAGCTCACAATGGGATCTGAAAGAGGAAAATAATGAGTGAGAAGTTCCCAGGTTCAGGGACAACACACGAAGACTGCAGCTTATCACTGCCTGGTGCTCTCCCAGTCTCCTGTTTCCAAAGTCAAAGGAGAAATCTGTAAGCAAGTCTCTTCCTGACAACGGAGACTACGGCTTGAAGGAGCAGGGGTCTGAGGCACGGAGTCCGCTGGGATTCCAGAGCCAGGTGGTTCTGGGAATCCTGCAAACCTCTTTAAGAGCTCACCTTTCCTGGCTCCAGAGTCTAGCACTGGCTCGAAGACACAGGACCAGAGCTGCGTTTTAAAATCCTCGCGGCTGTTGCCTTTACTGTGACACTGAAGAAAATGCAATGGCTCTGCACTGACATCCTCCTACAATAAACCATCCACATTTAGAAAATTCATTCCCCTGGCACGGTTGGCCTGTGATTGCCTTGACAGAACACTCTACTGAACACAGTAATCTGAGTTAAACTCAAGTATTTTTCAGCCCTTCTGTGCTATGGAGAACAGGAGAGATTGAGGTGCCACAATGCTCAAGACTCCTAAAGCAGCAGGGAACTGTTTAGGAAAGATGTGCCCAGCAGACCCCAGCAGTGAACCCCATCTCCTATAGCAGAGAAATGTGAGAAACCCTTTAGATCCCCACTGGCCTGAGCTGAGGGGGAAACACCTTTCCCCATGCAGCCACTGGTTTCAGCTGAGAGCAAGGCTTGCCAGTCCCATTTCTAAGCACATGTTCCAGTGTACCACCTCGGAGTGCTGGTCCATCCATCCCCCAGAGGGGATTCACTGGGGTCGCCTGGGGGGGTCCCTTCTCTCCCTTGATGACTCTGAGAGATTTAAAACAATGACAAAAAAACCAAACCAAAACTCACAATATATTTGGCCAACTGTGAGCTCCAAGCTGTGCAGAGCTCTGAAGAAACCTGAAGGCAGCTCCTCCCATTATAAAGCAAGAGGCCCAAAGCCAGTCCCAGGGGGCTGATGGACGTACCTTGCGCTTGGAATTCTTCACGGGGGTCAAGGTAACCACGCCGTTGTCCTGCTCCTGGCTTTTCTGGTCCCCTGTCATCTGGCTGGATCTTCTGTTGCTTTGTCCCTTGGGAAACTGCTCTCCATTCTTCTGTGTCCCTTCAGCTCCCTGCTCGGGGGTTGCCTCCTTGGCTGGTTGGTTTGATGTTCTTGGTTTATCAGGAGCTGGGTCATCTTCCACATGACTGGATTTTCTGGGATTAAGTGAAGCCTCCTCCTTGGTGTTTGCCTGGGTCTTGGACCTCTTGTTTCCAGGGCTTGATTTTGAATGATTTCTTTTCCTCTTGCTTGGTGTTACTGTGACCTATAAGGCACGTTGTCATGTTGTCAGGTTCTGCAGAAGGTTTTTAGCTTCCCCGAGATGTGCAGATAATTTGTAAGTCAAAGATATTAATTATTCAAATGCAAGTACCCTCCCACGGCTACAGACTGGGTTCCAGGAATCAGACAGCCCAGAGGAGCTTCCTCCTAGAGGCAGAAGCTAATGAAAACCATGCAGCCAGCCTCCTTTTCAGCTCCCTTCCCCTGTCTCAGTTATTTGCCATTTACATATGATGTGGAAAAACAAATCTGGCTTATGGACCACAGGGGTGCAGTCTGCAGCCATTTCCAACCAGGTAAACACCAGCAGAGTCTGGCCAGGCATCAGCCCAGGTCTCTAATTAAAATATCCCTTCCTAGAGGAGAGGTGGAGTGAGTAGGACTGCACTCATGAAATGTTTTTGGTCCCCTGTGAGAATGGAAACTCTCTGAGGGAGCAACTCGACCTTCACATTTCTGGGAAAGCTTCAATCTGGCTGTAAAGAAGAAGCCTGAGCTGTTGGATACAGGCTGGAGCCTGAGACTGCCCCTGTGCTTACCAAAGGGTCATAAATGTGAACTGACAAGAGCTGCTGAATTCCCAGGAAACAGAAAGAACATTGCTAATGTAACTGGAAAAATCACCTACCTGAGCCACGTCTTCTGCAGCTTCCCTGGGGCTTTCTGTGCTTTCTTCCTCATTCTCATCCGTCTTTTCCTCTGGTTCAGTATCAGAGTTTAACTCCAGACCTAGTGAGTATGCCAGAAACTCTTCTGCAATCATTTTCACCTGAGAAGCAAATATGTGGATATGTTAAAAAAGAAAAAAAAAAAAGAAAACAAAAAAGCCACAGCATGTCAAGCTCTGATGTGTCATGGCACAAAGAGCTGCTTTGCTGAGTTTTAAATGTCTGCTCCCACTATTCTTCACAAGTGGTGGAGGAGTCCCCAGCTGACATTACATGACCCTAGAACTTCACTTTGTCATGGGCATTCAGAGTACACAGCTGTTGAAACAACACAGCAATAAAACAAGACAAAGGAGAGATGAAGTCTCAATTGTGTGTATGAACATACAAATAAACATTACAAACTAAATGGTGTCTTTCCCCACTAGGAGCAACTACTGTCATTATCTTTTCTCTTTCATCAAGAGTAAAGGTTGTCATTAAACTAATTTGCAAATAATTAAGTATTAAGGATACTGCGTCTGATTAACTAGTACAAGTATCATTATTGCTTATGAATTAAAAAACAATGTTTAATGACAGTCATTTCAACTTGGTGCATGTTTAGTCCTGGTGCTTCTGTAACTGCTTAACAAAGCAGTGAAGAAAAAGTGATACCACTTGTCAGCAAGAGCACCCAAATCCATGGAGTGTTTTAATCCAGTCCATGCAGAAGCAGGAGCAGGGTCCTTGCCTGGAGAGCAGGAGGGTGAGTGGGCTGTGACCTACCCGCCAGCGGGTGAACTCGCTGAGTGAGCTGGGCCCGTACACCACATTGGTCTGCACCGACTTCAGGAACTTTTTCTTGATGGACTTCACCTGCTCAGCTGTGTGTTTCTCAGGGAGCTGGTCACGGAAGAACTTTTCCCAGTGAGCAGTAACCTAGGCAGAAAGGCTGTGTTTATTCAACAGAAAAGCACAAGAGAACTTGTGAAGGCATTTAAGAAGTGGCCAACCCTGAGTGCTGCACCCTACGTGATGGCAACACTTCAATTTATTTATTCATGTTCAAATGACCACTTCAGCTAACAAGTCAGCTCCTCTGCACCAAGCTGGAGTGAGTGTGGCTAAGCAGACACTGTCAGCATGGACCCATTTAGAGTGATACTTGGACTCCAAAAGGCTGCTCACCCTACAGGATGCTCACCTGCCAGCAGTTTCCCACTGGAGTTTCTGTTGGGCAGTAGCACATCCATCAGCATTTGGACCCAACAGATATTTTTACATTGAGACACAGGACGAAGAACTGGGCAGGTACAAATAACATCAGGGAAAGGCTTCAGGGCAGAGACACCACAGAAAGAACAGCACAGGGGAGAGTATGGCGTTTCATTAAACGGCCAACCATGATCAGTTGTCTGGGACAAGAGGCTGAGCAGCCCTCACACAGACCCTTTGAGGTTCACAGGTTTTATGCAGGTAACACTCAGCACAACTCATCCCAGTTTTCAGTATTTGATTTTTCCCCCACTGTTACACAGATGGAATTAGAAAGATCAATTAACTAGAATATGAATGGTAAGAGCAGTAATACATAAAAACAACCAGCCAACCAAACCTTTTTCATAATTGAACAATAATTTTGCTCAAGATCACAACGATGCCTTGTGGGGACAATCTGTCAGGAGCAAAACTGTGTAGACAAATGAGTGAAAATAGAGTTCTAAACATTCATAGCTGAAGAAAAAGAACAAATCCTTGTTCCTGGTGTGTGCTGGAAAAAGCAAAATTATCCTGAGCTTGGTTTTGTGCTCCTCACTCCTGGGGCCTGGACAGTAACTTAAATTAGATGGGGAGGTATTTGCAGCTGATCTGGCAGCACCAGGCTTCTGCCATTCCTGAACGACGATCAGAGTGACCTGAAAAACTACAGGATCAGACACAGACCTGGCTGGCCCTGCTCCTGCTACTTAAACCAAAGGCAAATTGGCTGCACAGAACAGGTAGAGCAGATGCCAGCAGTGACCAGAGAAAGCAGCAGTGAGGCATTTCCTGGGTGGCCCATTCTGCAGGCTGGGCTCAGATCATACCACAGGTATTGCAAACCACTTGAAGCTTGATGGCAGCTCTGTCTGAGCACAGGATTTAGTTACTTCTGAGGTGTTTAGAGGTTAAGGAAATATCCCACATCTTACCTTGCTGGTGAGCTTACGGCTGTTGACACGCCTCACGTGGTTGGCCAGTTTGGTTATGTCCTTGCCATTGAGCAGACGAAGATTTTGCAAAAGAAACATTACTTTATAGTCATCATTGAGCTAGAAAGAGAAAACATTGGAGTTATAAAATTTGTAGATGTGGTACTCGCTTTACCTTTAGTCCTTGATTAAAATACAGCCTACATGAGAATGATATATTTAGTAAGGAAAAGCCATTTCATAAAATCTCCTCAGGATTTTCAACTTGAATCTCACATTTTAGGTGTGAATTAATGTTCTCTATGAGTTGGGATCTTACACTGCAGACAGAGCTGCCCAGCCCTCAATCAGTGCTAACATCCAGCACAAGGTGGAGGCTGTGTAAATGCTCCTCTGCTGGGCCTGAGTGCAAGGCTGGGACCTCTGTTCATATCCCTGAACTCTAACACAGGGAAAGGCCTGTCCTGCCTCCAGTCAAGGAATCCCAGCAGGAATTACTTGGGTCTGATGCATTTTAGGTCGGATAGTTCAGCATACGGCCACACACATACTGCCAGTGTGCAACAGCAAATAAGCATGTGGGGACGGTGAGTGGCTGATGCCAGTTTACAGCACAGGTAAAATCAGTTTTGGATGTTTGACTTGTACAGTCAGCAGATCCTCTTGGGAGAAGTCAAAACCTAAACCAGACTAATCATCAAGTCTAAACCCTCATCTGAGGACCCAGAGCTTTTCTAGAGCACAGCAGGCACTAAAACTAACACAGATATTAGGAAATAAAACTAGCATTAGATATTAGGAAAAAACTCTTTACTATGAGGGTGGTGATGCACTGGCACAGGCTGCCCAGAGAAGCTGTGGCTGCCCCATCCCTGCGAGTGTTTAAGACCAGACTGGACGGGGCTCTGAGCAACCTGGTCTCATGGAAGACGTCCTTGCCCATGGCACGGGGTGGAACAAGATGAGCATTAAGGTCCCTTCCAATCCAAACTATTCTGCTATTCCATGTTTCTGTAAGGACACCCCTACACGGTCATTACTGTATTTTACATGAGCACAAGGTACTGTGCCTGATAAGCCACCTAAAGACAGGACTTTGGCCTAGAGAATCAGGAGTTCAAGACACAGATTTTAATATCTGAGTGGTTTTGGGAAAGTCACTTCTGCAGATTGAGAAATAGTGGCACAAAGTGGTTAAATATCACACAAAGGCTGGCTGCTTTCACAAATGCCCTAGCACTTGCTGCCCAAGAACAATATATAAGAACTTTGCACAACTGCTGTTTGTTTGCCTTTCTGTTTAATGGAAGGAGGAGGGTAACTCACTGTCAAGTACACATTGTTCTCGTAGGTCAGCTCCTCGAGCAGAGGGAACTGTTTCAGAGCAGTTACATCTTCCAGCTTGTTATTGTTGCAGTTCAGGACACGCAGGTCGGGGAGGGTTAGGCTGTTGGGAAATTTGTCCAGTAAATTATCAGAGAGATCAAGTTTCTGCAGGTGCCTCAGGCGGGAAAACAAGCGTGGGTCTAAATCTCCAGTCTTCAATTGCAGCTTGGACAGGCTGAAAACAAAAAAAACCCAACCCATGAACTATCTGCAGCTCACTGGAAGAACAAATGCTGATTTCATAGCATGGACAAGTCCCACCTGGTGGCACCTCAGTCCTGCACAACTCACAGAGTACAACTGACCAAACCTGCTTTTTCTGGTGGCAGCATTCTGGATTGTGAGCACACTGTGGGACAGCTGATGTGTCTGAGCTAACAGTCACCATCAGAGACTCAGGTCTGCCAAAGTATAATTAACCTGCAATTCAGATAATCTCCTAGGGGTAACTGAGCTGGCTGGGAGCAGTAAATCACCAGAAGAGTTCTTATTTTATAGAAAGAATTACTATACCTCTAAAAGGTTTGGTATTTTATTTGTGTGCAATGTTGACTCAACAAGACAAGCTGTGGCAATTCAAGACACTACACCCTCAGTGTATCCTGTCCATAGAATGCACTACATTCATTATTTCACAGTTCAGGCCTAGTGCAGAGTGTGTCCCTAAATAATTTGGCTGTTTTCAAAGAACTAACTTGACAAAAAAAGTGATTTTTCCATTTCTGTTATAGTGCGATTTGCTGCAAAAGCTTCCAATGGTAAATGTAGAAATTCACCTAACAAAATCCAAAGACTGCCACCAAAAGAGAAGTACTCTGTCCTGAAAGAGGAAAAGGTACAATACTGGTGAGGGGAAAAAAATATCCCTTCTCTGTAAGAAAGTGAAAACTGCATATTATAAGCAGGGTCATTTATATTTGGTTAGATCACCTAGCTGAGCTCCAAAGGGAGATTCCCCAGTCCTGGCAGCCAACATCTCTTGAGGGCACAAGCTTGAGTTCCTTTAACAAGCAGAATCTGTCTCTAATGACTAGTTAAAAACAATAGGCTTCTGGATATTAACGAAGTGTGAATAAATGAGGCAAATAAATCCAGAAAGCAAGATCCTTTCTCCTTCACTTGCCATCTCAGAAGTGTAACCAGCCAGTCAGAGCTGGTAAGAAAGGCTGAGGACAATCCAGCTGGCTGCAGAGCTGTGACTGTGGTGTCCTTTTGGGGAGAAACTCAGTGCTGTTCCCCAAACAGACTTTCTGAAATACAACCCATCAGCATCACAGTATGAAGCTGCATGGAGAAAGCCACGCTCCAAAAATCCACAGCTTCAAACATCTCCCCGCCACTCTGTTACCCAGATTACTGCAGCTGGTACTCCTCAGAGAAACATGTGAGCTTCTCACTAAAAATAATTACTTTAGCACAAGGCAAACTGAAAGAAATAACTTTAAAGAGTACATGTGAAACCCAAACCCCCTGACATCAGCAACAAAAACAACAAAGGCGTCAGCCAGAAATTGGCCAGCTGGGCCACCTGGATTGGCCAGCTCTGGAACAGCAAAATTCCATTGTGTTAAGGACCTGAATGACAAAACTGTTTTTAGTGGTTTTTGAGTGATTCAGAGTTTATTCTCTCCCTCTGCAATGTTTGAGGTAGTAGGATAATTGGATTTAGAAGAGATGGAACATGATGGAGGGAGAGGAAAATGGAAGGGAAATGATGCCAAAAATACTTAAAAAACCCTCTGAAATCCATGCTGGAAGATTCTCTTATTCACATTAGGCAATTGCTAGCAAAGATGTAAGGGCTTTGGGGGTAGGGATGATACCTTGAGGTTAGGAAATCAGGATCCAGCCTTGAGCAGTTTCACAGAAAGAATGGCAGCAAATATATGACAGAAATGGCAAAAAAGTGACATCTGCCAATAACCTCTTTAGTGAATGCAGCACCACCATTGCTCACTGATCCTGTACTGGGAATGCCCTCTCAGCTCTGTGCTTTGAAACTCCCTTTTTTAAAGTAAAAAATGTTTACAGGAAGAAGGACACACAGACAAAAAGACATTGCCAGGTTGAATTCATCTGGAATTTTCCATGGGCCTGTCTGCACTTACTTCAGCGTCTCGATCTTTCGGAGCCTCGTAGATCTTGGAACTGCTCTTTCCAAAAGAAGTTCTGTAGTGATTTTTGACATCTTTAATCTCCACCTCTCTGCTGGAATCACTAATCAGTCAGCTGTAGGATGTCTTCTGGTTACCTTCCTGATAAAACAAATGGGAATAAGAGGAGATGCTTTTAACATCTCCAAGGGAGGGAAAAAAATTTTACGTGGGTATCTACTGATTTTGCTGCTGTGTTGGAAGTCACCTTTTTACTTGGTTGAAATGAACGTGGCAGAGACTATTATTAGATTGGGCACAGGCTCCCAAGCACGCTGATCCAATCCATCTCCAAAACAACAGGGATACATCCCGTGGCTGTTGGAGTGACAGACTTGCTGCAGGTGAAAGCTGTCCATGAGTGACGGCACTCAGGACCAGGACAGCACCCCAGGTACCTGTTTGTGCCTCTCCTGGGCTCTGCTCCAGGAATTCCAACGCTCTTTCAAACAAAAAGCAGCAGTAAGAGTCAATGCACCCGCTGTGAATGTTTTTCTCCCAAGAAAGTGACACTGCACTCACTGGCCTAACCAGCTGGACAGACTCTTGGCTGATGACTTCTAAATTCCCAAAAATTTTGGAAAACTGAATTAATCAGCAGAAATTTAAACACACACCAGTCAAGGACATCATTTCCTCGTGAAAGAAAAAAAAAATCAACAGTGTTCTCTGTTTTGTTGGTGATTAACTGATATTTCAATACACACACACACAGAGGGATATGCTGATATTTGGAATAACAATGCTGACAGGGCCAAAAGAGCTCCATGAAATGACTGGTTCAGGGCTTCCCACTCTTCCTGACACAGATTCCAAGAGAGGGAAATAAAAGAGAACAGAGCTCCAAGGCCAGGCTCGCTCCTGTCTTTCTGCGTTAGATCAACGCTGCCTAAACGCCACTCCAGCACATCGTGGGGAGCACACGGGGCACTGAGCTGTCCTGGGGTTTGCTTTCAGCAGCCCCACACACCTACAGCACCAGCAGCATGGTGTGATGAGCAGCGGGGCACTACAATATTGTGCACACTGAAATATTGTACACAAGCACAAAGAGCTGAACTGAAAACCAGTTTGAACAGCAGCTGCTTGGGATTTGATCCTTCAAGCGACAGAGCTCTCGCTGCGAGCCAACCCACAGGGTCAGGATGATCCAAATCAACCTCAGATCCTGTGCCTATAATAAAAATGTGACACCAGTGATGTGGATGCTCCCACTGCCCTCTCTGTGGCACACTGACACCCCCGGCACAGCTGTGGCACTGCGGGAGCTGAGGGAAGGCCACACATGGCCTGTCCCATGCCCACAGCACCGCGGGAGAAGCTGCAGAGGGTGCACTCGGTGATCCCGGGGCTGCTGAACCCCGGGGGATCTGCACTGGGAACTGCCCCCTCCTGCCCCACCGCAGCCCTGGGGCTGGAGCCCCACAGCCGGGCATCCCCCTGACCTGGACGCGTTTGCTCGGAGCTGCCCTGCGGCGCCCGGCACGGCTGGCGCTGCCCGCGGTGACAATGCCGCGGACGCCGGGCTGTCCGCGCACGCTGAGGCCTCCGGCCCGCGGGGTACCGCCGGCCGCGGGCGCAGGCCGCGGCTCCGCCCGTGGGCAGNGCGCCGCGCCCGGAGCGGGGCCGGGGCCCGGGGTCACTCGCGCAGCGGGGACCGGGCACGGCCCACCCGCCTATTGTGAATTGTTCTGAATTGTTCACCTCGGTCACGCTCGGAAGCAGAGCCGGAGCTCACCTGAGCCTCGCGTGTTACATTCACGTTCGTTTGTTACAGCTTAGCCTTGTGGCCTCCGCGGTTTTCATCAACTTTCCTCATTCAGTATTTATTGCTGTGACAAACCGTATCTCTGCAGCAATGCCCATCATTAATCTCCTTACACCTGTGGCCCTGAGCGTCATCGGTTCTTCCCTGCCTTTCCAGGATAAAGACATCAATAGGAAAGAAAAGCGGCTTCAAGCAAGCAGCACGGTGATGCTGCAGCTGGAAAAAAAGAGCAGGGAATAGTTGTTCCCCAAAAGCAGCTGTAACATTTCTCTTGTCTGCAAGAATACGGTATCATTTTCATGCTGCGATAGCAAGGTTGAAGAGGTAAATAAAGGAAATATGTTATTGCTTTTTTT